>JAJEJO010000707.1:69736-158711 GCA_020662805.1 Glaucomys volans | reverse complement strand
TTTATTATAAAACAGTTGTTCAAAATGTTTATTCAGAGGGTTGAGAGGATTTAAAGGAAGCTAGAAATTTCAAGAAAAAATACGAAATTACTCATTTTAGTGAAAAGAGGAAGAATTTACATATTTTTATATAAAGCATTACAAAGTAGCCTTCACTTTCTCTATCAGAAATGTGTATTTTTAAAAAAATCACACTGTAGTGTCATCATTCTGCATATATTATAGGTAAAGATAAATTTTTTTCTACACTGATTTTCTATTAACATAAACCCTTTATGTAAAATCTAGTATGAAATTGTTTAACATTGAATTTCTCATTACTTATTAATTCCTTCACTCTTACCAGGTGCCACATACCATGTAACCTTAGAAAATATAATAAAAAACAAAAACAAAAACAGAATAACCCTTCTAATTGAGTTTCTATGTAGGTATTCTGGTGAAAAAGAAAGCAAGTCATTGATAACTAACCATATCTTGGATAATAGTAAGCCTTGTAAGGTAAATAAAGAAGAGTGCCGGGTGTGGTGGCGCACGCCTGTAATCGCAGCACTTGGGAAGCTGAGGCAGGAGAACCGTGAATTCAAAGCCAGCCTCAGCAACTTAGCGAGGCCCTAAGCAACTCAGTGAGACCCTGTCTCTAACTAAGATACAAAATAGGGCTGGGGATGTGGCTCAGTGGTGGAGTGCCCCTGGGTTCAATCCCCAGTACCAAAAATAAATAAATAAATAAATAAATAAATAAATAAATAAATAAAAATAAAGAAGGGTAAGTTGATGAAGTCTTCAGGGTGGGTTTTGGTAGTGGTTTGCTATTTCAAAGGAACAGCCGGGGTGGCTTCTCTGACTTGGTGATTTTGAGCAATAATCTGAGCAAAGGAAGAGTCCTCCTTTTGAAGATCTAGTGGTATAGATAGTGTTGCCAGCAGAAAGAGCAGGATAAAGGTCAGGGTGGCAACAGACAGAATAAGATGGGAGTGTTAGGAGATGAGGTCAGGGAGATAAGCAGGCACTAGATCATACAGGGACTTGTAAAGCATGATAACAGAGGTTGGATTTTCTTCATTGTCATGAGGGATTATGGCAGATTATAAGACTTCTTGAGGATGATATTGACATAATCTGATTTTATTTTTTAGTAGATTGTTCTGTTCACTGTGTGTAAAATTGGCAAGATGATCTGAGTGAAAGCAAGGAAAAGAAACAGCTGTAGTGATAAATGTGAGAGATGTCAGTGACTCAGCCAGGATAAGGAGTGTTCATTACACATACTTGAAGTCAGGTGTGATTTGAGGCCAGAGTCACCAGGTCTTGCAGGTGGATTTGGTGGAACTGATGTAGCAGTTGTACAGAAGAATCTGGTATGATCCTTTGTTTAAGGCCAAAGAATTTGAGTGAATCATGGAGCCATTTCATAATGGGGAAAAGTAGGAAAAAATAGGGGAAATCAAGAGATTTTAGTTGGAAGAGCTATGTTCAAAATGCTTCTTGGACATTTATGTGTAGTTGTCAAATTGGCTTCATATAGGAGGAGGACCAGGGCCATATGGGAGTCATAGAGTGTGGATGGGAATTAAAGCCATGAACAGAGGAACTCACATAGGGCACAAGTGTAAACAGATACAAAAAGAGAACTGAAGTATGGGGCGGTCTGAAACATAAAAGTTCAGACAAGGAAAAGATTTCAGCAAAGGACAAACAATGGAGCAGATAGTGAGGTGGAAAATAATCTAGGGATTGTGATTTCCTGAAAGCAAACTGAGACTGTGGTTGTAATGGAGGGTATGATCAAAAAAGTCTCCAGTGTTCCTCTCTGAGCTGTTGTAAGGAACCTTGTAGAGATGTTCAAAGTATGACTTTCTGTGTAAGTAAAATAATACATGGTGTACATAATTCACTTTCATTTAAGTTTGATAACAAAAACAATGAATTAGTTTAATTAATATGAGTTTTATATGGATAAATAAAGTTGATCAGTTGAATTAAGAAATGATGGTCGTGAAATCAGATCCCCTTGAATCTTCTCTGTATCATCCTTCCCAAATCTTCTAGTCTATCTACAGCCTGCCAAGTAATTTTATATTGTCAATTAAATAACAGAAAAGAGAGTATACTTTGCAATTAGCAATTTTTAAATTATTTGTCATTTTCTGCAATTCTTTATTTAAAAAATTCTGAGCCAGGTGCAGTGGCACACGCCTGTAACAGCAGCTTGGGATGCTGAGGCAGGAGGATAGCAAGTTCAAAGTCAGTCTCAGCAACTTAGTAAGATCCTAAACAATTTAGCAAGATCCTGTCTCAAAATATAAATATAAAAAAGAGCTGGGGATATGGCTCAGTGATTAGTCACTGAGGATTCAACCCCTGGTACCAAAAAAAAAATCTGGTATCGGTTAATTCTGAGTTTTATAATTTACCTATTAGTATTAAGATTTCCTCCCTGAAGTAAGAAAGTACAGGGTAAATTCTTGTGCATCATGACAACCCATCAATAATGATATTTACATTGTCTTCTCAAAACAATGTGTGACACAATTTTAAATATTACAGGAAATGACTTGTTCATAATATAATTTGTAGAGTTTCCCTTTTAAATGAGGCTACCAAAATGGAGGATGGTTATATGATTTAGCAGGAGAGACCCAGTCTGCCAGTTTCTGATTTGATTTCAGAACTATTGTGATTTTATGATATTATCACTTACAACTCAAATATACAACCTAAGTCTTCAAGCCTAAGGAATTTATGTGGCAAGGAGTTTGTCACTGTGAAGTGTAGGCTTATTGCCACCATTCATATTTTTATTTTGTGTCTATATTATAAATAAGCTGAAAGATGCTTTTTCTAACAAAAAATGTTTCATGTCAAATTCTCCTAGCACCATTTGGGAATGTCATTGAATAAACTAATAGTAGGCTTCCAAGCCAAGAGTAATTATGTTACATTGCTCTTTTTTGGCAGGGAGCTATTTTTTCCTGTAAATGAGGCACTTTAACATAAGCACACTCTTACACTGTAAAGTGGAGGAGGATTTGATGCAGATGTCTTTTAGGTGAGACACAAGATCATATTTTCCCACTTCTAGATTAATGTAACAAAGTGATCAATCAATCAATTAATCTATCAACTTGCTTTTCTGATAATCACTGTAGCAGATAGCAATTAGAAATGGAAACACATACCCTTGAAAGTTGGGGCTGCTCTTGATGGATGAGCAGTTAGTGACATTTTATATTCAGAAATCACTTTAAAATCATTCATATTAGTGTTTGCTTTAAGCCAAATGCTGAGGAAATTTATTTCTTTGATTGTTATTTTTAGAGGAGCAAACTGGTTCAGGAAGGTTAAATAACTTGCCCAAATATGGTTAGCAACTTGGTGGTAAAAGTGGAGCTAACGATCTGTCCTTAGCCTGTCTATTTTACCATAGGTCACTGTTATAGATGTGCTTCCTAATTTCTCATTTCCACAGAAGAGAAATTTGAAGACATCATTCAAGTTTATGGAGTTGAATTTACATACCATGAGAATCAAGAAAAATCCATTTTGTAAACTGATATTTTAATGTTTATGTATCTATCTAGAAACATCTAACATCTATAGGGGAAAGAACTAAGTGCTTTAAATACATGTTTCATATACACAAATCTTTTTAACATAGAGTTTAGTTGGAAGTCCATGAGTTATCCTCAGAAAACAAGACTAATTATGGCTAACTCTATTGATAGTTTATAACAAAGCCTGTAGGATACCAAGCACTTAAGGGGCCTCATTTGAATCTCATTAAGCACTTTAAAGCAAGTACTATTATTCTTACTTAAAGATGAAGAAACTCAGTAAATATATAATTTCCTAAAGTTCACAGAAAACAGAAGATAGAGGGCTGGGGTGGTGGCTCAGTGGTAGACACTTGCTTAACATGTGTGAAGCACCACATATAAATAAATGAATGAAATAAAAGTCTATTGATATCTAAAAAAAATTAAAAAAAAGAAAACAGGAGTAGAGACAGGACACCACATAAGATGTGTTGATTGCTCTAAAGTCTATGTTCCTAAGCCCTACATAATATTGCTTCCCTCCACAATCTACTCCTTTAAGTAAATAATAGTCTCTGTTTACCCTAAGTCCAATATGTACCTTTGCTTTTCTTTATTTAGTTGTGATCAGGTTGATTGTATTTTTCTTATTAATTAATTAATGCATATTATCAAAGAAAATATTGGAAAAAATCCCTTGAAGTTTATTATTGTCAGTGCTGTCATCTGTCCCAGTAGGACTTCATATTACCTGACATCAAATAAAGATGACCATGAGATGAAATTTTTCATAAAAAGAGATTAAGCTAATGAACTCTAGGCCAAGTCTGGGCCACTAACTATATTAGAATCTTTCTCATCCCTATTTCCCAGGGTGGGTGTTGGGGCTGAGGTGTCAGATTGACTAAATGCTAGTTAACCCTACATAGGCCATCAGTTTTAAATTGTACATGAGACTCACAAAAACTAGAGTGTAAACATGAAAAGTTCAAATAAGGTATTAGCATGGGGTACAATTAAGATTTGGTGGTAAATAATCACCGAGGGTTAGATTCTCTTTTGCTTAACCCTACGTGAACAATTTGTCAAGAATTGACAGTATTGGTACAGTCTGCCACTGTCCCCACATTGGTCCTTATTTTGCTTATTTATTTATTTTTGCCTACATATGGTAATTTAGATTTATCTCTTAATTATAAACAAAGGGCTGCCAATATTTTTGAATGTCAGAAGAAGCAAGTCATGTCTTTATTGGTTAGAATGGACTAGGACTGAAGTCACACATTGGGTTCAAGGAAAGGCAGTAGTGGTTGGGAGAAAGCCATAATTTTTGAAGTCAAATGGACAAATATTCTAAATTTGACTCGACCTCCATGTGACCTTGGATGTGCTGTTTCTTTGTGATTTGGTCTCAGATAATGTGTTATTGCACCTGGCACAGTGCTTGGCAATTAGTAGGCTACTTAGTAATAATGACTACATGTACCACTATGCCAACATAAGGGTATACAATTGAACTAGCATGCCAGGACACACTTTCTTATGCTTTTATGTGTTATAAATAATGATAAAATATTGTATGTGCTTTTGTTTATGAATATACATGCATAGTGTAATCAGTAAATTACCAGCTCATAGCAGAAGGTCTATCACATTTTCTCTCATGATAATATTAAAAGGAATCATAATCACTCTCTAGTTTGTTCAAAATAAGAAAATAATTTTGATGTTTCTATAAAGCCTTCTGATATACATAAAATGGTATCCATTTATAGTTAATAAAATATGGACTGTCATAGGAGTGTCATGGTAGAACTGATGATCTTCATCTTTTCCTTAATCAATAAACAATTTTTTCAAAACACTATAGTGAAGAAAATATGCTATATACTGATTATAAACTTGGTTTTTACACAAAAAAGGTACTTACGTGTATATGTAATAGTATGATAGATATAGCATACACTGTATTGGAAATAGAGTCAAATTCAAGATGAATTTTTGGAAGGTTAAAATTTTTCCATACCTTCAAAAATAATAGTAACATATTTATTCAATTTGTAATTTGTGTTAAGACTGAGTGCTACACAGAGTCAACTTGGAAAATACTGCTTGTGGAAGCATTTGTTTTCTGTATTGCACTGAACAATTCAGTTCCGACTTCAAATTTGTATTCCCTGACAAATCTGAAAGAATTTCAATTAATCATTCTAACCATTCTTACAGTCCACTTTTAGAAACTTTTACTAATTATGCACACTGCTTCCCTCTGTCCTTCTTATGAAGTGGCCCAAAATTTTTTATTTTCCACTCAGATATAGTAATCTTCCTGAGAGATTTCCTTCTAGTTGATAAAGTATCAGTGATGCACAATGTCCTTGTAGATTAACACTCTGGTCAGGTATCTACTTATTCAGATAGTTAATTCTTGTTTGATAGGAAGGATTAAGAAGATGTCTCTAAGCTGCAGTATGTATCACTCAAGGTAACACTAGTTGGTATAACAACAACAACAAAATTGTTTATTGACTTCTCATAATAAATATTTATTTCCCAATTGGCGGGTACATCACATCCAAATGAAATCCAGCCTCCTTTCTTTTTAGGATCCCACAACTTTCTAAGAACTCAGATCCTCTGAATCCAGCCTACAGATATAGAAGAATAGGAAGACACCCACTGTAAATCCTTTGTCTAGAAAGTAACATTCTGCTCCTATTCCTTTGTTATAAGTAAACAACAGTGCCTCACATAGATGTAAATGGGGCTGGGATGGCAGAAGCTAGGCCTATGTTCTTCCTACTGGCAGTTCTACACTATGAAAGGAAAAACTAGTGTTGCATTAAAAGATTGTCTTTGCCAAAGGGTACAGTGTTGATGAGGTAGTACTAGACATAAGTCAATTAAGAACAGAGGGGTGGACACACCAGATTGTGAAGGCATAATTATTTATATTGTTATAAAAGTTAGAGTTCAGAAGAGGCAGTCACCAATATCAAATACAATTCAATCAGAAAATATTGAGGATCAAATGCTGATCATGTGCTCAGCATTTTATCATGTAAGTGGAGAGAATGCAATTTAGCAACATGTAGCCTCTGCTACAAAGAAACTTCAAATTCTTTGGTGGGAGGCAGACACACCAATCAAGTTATTAGAGTAAATGTTAATTTTCACATGTTGAATTCTAGGATGATTCTGAATTAGATTTTCTGAGAAAATTATGAGCAAATTGATTATTTATCCTATCAGTGTGTTTGAACAATACTTAATACTTTTACTGGAACAAGAGATGAGATGGTGAAAAGATAGATGTAGCCCAACTCTCAAAGAGCTCACATACCTGTAATTTTATGAGTTGGGAATAATTTCCAAATTGATGACAGCTTGTTTAAGTTTGAGGTAACCATATTGATAACACAAACAGAAGTAGTACCTTAGTATATGAAACTCTTCACATATGACTTTTCACTATTTTACAGATTTCTAGGAGATATTTTAATGGTCAGTGTTGTGAAAAATAATATGTGATTCATATATGGCTATTTTGGAAGATGCATTATTTTTCTTCATATCCTTCAGTAAAAATTAAATGTATGGAATGAAATTAAAATGAATATTTTAAACTAGTTTACTTTGGGGGACCTCAAAATTAAAGATGGACTAAGAATTTCACTGGGAATTTATCCAAATTAATTTGATTATATCTAAATCTTCAGGTACGTGTGGTTTAATATAACTTTAAAGCCAACTTTGTAGCCAACACCTGATTTCTTTTTTGTTGATTCCAGTAGCTGAAATCTGAATTAGGATTCATCTTTCTATTTAAATGCAGATGCAGGCTCTCCACCTGAGGGGGAAACGTCATTTCTTTTGACTGAAATACTAATATACAGGGAAGTTTCATTTACATGAATATTCTTTCCCAGGACAGGAGGCCTTTTCTTGTGATATCTAGAATATTCATTACAATAATTTTGTAGCCTTCCCTACTTACTTCATCTTTGTGTGCTATAATTTTATGTGCTGAATAATGGAGATAAATACAAATTAAACTTTCAGTGGGCAATGGAAAGGTGTGAGAGAATTTTAAAATGGAAGTAGTGAATTAAATAGCACTGTGACCAAATCAAAATTGAAATGGAGGATGCTGAAAAGCTAGGTGCATTAATATACTGACAGAGATATAATATGTAGAACCATTTTATGCCTTTTCCTTTCATCTCTTTTTTTATGCTTTAAAAATTGAATCCTGCAAAGAGTGTTTTAAAATATAGAGCCTTGGGTTATGTATGCCAACTCATCTAATGTATACCTGAAAAGCTGCTATACTTATCTCCAATGTGGAGATTTATAACACAGAGGAAATCAAAAAGTGAAGATAAATCATTGTAAAAGAGTAGTATTAGCATATTATTAAATGATTTCTTATGGTATTGAATAATAGCTAAAAAGATAGTCTTATTTTAGTGAGACAATTTTGGCCAATTCCAATGCTATGAGAATCGAAATCCAATTATGTATATATAAAATAACCGTCTTCGCTTAGATAATACATGTGAACAAAATGTAAAGTAAGAAAACAGCATTCACCTCAGTTATTTAAGAGGAAATTTTTGAATTTATTTTAAAATGCATTTTCTCCTTCAGAAGAATTTCATCTGGAAGAATATTATTTATAGAAAATTGCACAGTTTATTATTACCAAGATTTAAACATTTTCATTCATTCAATAATAAAAAATTGAGAGTTGGATGTCTTCTATGTTTAGGTACTGGAGATCTAAAGCCTAAACTACAAGTCTTTGAATCACATAGCCTACAAAGTAAGGAGCAAACATTCAGTATAGGGTATTTCATAATCTTTAATTTCAAACATCTGAAATTCTAAGCTGTTTCCCTGATACGACCTTCATATATTTGTTGTGATTTCTCTGATATTTCCTTCTGGTTTCATTAAGGACTTGGTTTATTTTGGTAGTATTACATACCATGTTAACTATGTATGCTTGTCATGCTATACTGGCCCTGACTGATGCTACCAAGTATAATCTTCATTCATCATTTCTATCAGGGATTGTGTTAGTAAGCTTCTTGTCTCTGTGACCAAAATACCTGACAAGAAAAATAAGAGGAGAAAAATTTTATTATGGGTTCATAGTTTCAGAGAATCAATCCATGGATGACCAATTCCATTGCTCTAGGCCCAATGTGAGGCAGAACATCATGATACCCAGGAAGGAGAGAGAGCAAGAGAAGCCAGGGACAAAACACATAATCCCCAGGGCACACACCAAGTAACTTACTTTCTCCAGCCTTGCTCCACCTGCCTACAGTTACCACATAGTAATTGATTTAAATGATTAATCCGTTCAATAGATTAATTCAGTGATTAGGACACAGCTCGTGTAACCTAATTATCTCACTTCCTGCATTAACACAGGAGTTTTGGGTGAACACCTCATACCGGACCATAAGGAAGATTATCAAACTTTAATGTGCATAATAGTCAGCTAGGCACTTGTGATAAAGATAGATTTAGTAGATGTAGTTGGAGCCCAGGAATTTTAACAGGCACTCCTGATGATTTGATGTTGGTCATCTGATGCTGAGAAACATTTCTCTATGAACTGTCAATACCCTTTGTCTATTGCTGAAGCCCAGATGTTTTTCTGGGCTTCCCTGACGTACTGCTAACTGACTTCCTGTTAGAAATTTCCTCTTGGTTGTGGCAATTGTTTCTTATTCCATGCAAAACTTCCCCTTTCATAATGCAAGGCTCCCAGTTATTATTCATACATTCTTTGGTTTAGAGAATGCCATCTCAACTCCCTAATATTATAGATTGGAAATCTGGGTGTTATCCTTGACTCTTCTCTTTACTTTATTCTTTTTATCTAATCAATTACAAAATCCTGTTTATATTAACCCTTAAAGAAAGTCTGAATTTGCTCCATTTTCCTTAATGCCTCTTCTACACTAGCATCACTACCACTCCCTAATCACACAATCATTTTCTGTATTGATTCTAAAACCTTTTCTGAGTCCCTCAAATTAAATCTATACTCCACACTTTAAGCTAAGTAACATCACTAGAAAGCCAATCACAGAAAAATAGGTGGATAGATTAAAAAATCTTTCTGCAGTCCTACATCCATGCATGACTGAACTGCTCAGTGTCACTCTTTAATCTCTTTCTTGCTCCTCTCCTTGTGCTCCTATGTAACAAAATGTGGCCAAATTTACACTTTTATTTTTTTTGTAATTATTTTATTTACTTATTTTTAATTTTTAAATTTTATTTGTTCTAATCGGTTGTACACGACAGTAGAATGCATTTATACATTTTGATAGATCATATATAAATGGAGTGTAATCTCTAATTTTTCTGATTATACACATTGTAGGATCATATGGGTCATTCAGACATATATGTACATCAGGTAATAATGTCTGTTTCACTCTATCATTCCTTTCTCCATACCCCTTCCCCTCCTTTCACTCCTCTCTACCTAATATAAAATAACTCTTTTCTTCCCTATCCCCCCCCATCTTATTGTGAATTAGCATCCATATATCAGAGAAAACATTCAGCGTTTTTTTTTTTGCGTTTGGCTTCTTTCATGTAGCTTGATATTCTCTAACTTCATCCATTTACCAGCAAATGCTAGAATTCGATTCTTTGTTAAAGCTGAGCAGTAGTCCATCATATATATATGTGTATAAAATTCATATATATATGTATAACATTCTTTTTATCCATTCATCTGTTGAAGGGCATCTAGGTTGATTCCATAGTTTAGTTATTGTGAATTGACCTGCTATAAACATTGATGTGACTGCATCACTGTAGTATGCTGATTTTAAGTCCTTTGGGTATAAACTGAAGAGTGGGATAACTGGGTCAAATGGTGGTTCCATTCCAAGTTTTCTGAGGACTCTCTATATTGCTTTCTATTATGGTTGCAACATTTTGCATTCCCACCAGCAATGTATAAATACACCTTTTCCCCCACATCCTCGCCAACATTTATTGTTCCTTGTGTCCTTGATAATTGCCATTCTGACTGGAGTGAGAGGAAATCTTAGAGTAGTTTTGATTTGCATTTCCCTGATTGCTAGAAATGTTGAACAGTTTTTCATCTATTTTTTGATGGATTGTATATCTTCTTCTGTGAAGTGTCTGTGAAGTGTCTGTTCAGTTCCTTAGCCCATTTATTGATTGGGTTATTTGATTTTTGGTGTTGTTTTTCTGTGTTCCTACCAAAAGTGTTATACAAATTTAATGCAACTCCTATAAAAATCCTAATGACAATCTTCATGGAACTAGAAAAAGCAATCATGAAATTCTTTTAGAAAAATAAGAGACAGAATAGTCAAAGCAATCCTTAGCAAGAAAAGTGAAGCAGGAGGCATCACTATACCAGACCTCAGGCTATACTATAGAGCTTTAGTAATAAAAACAGCATGGTATTGGCACCAAAACAGACACATAGACAAATGGTACAGAATAGAAGACCCAGAGTCAAACCCACATAAAAACAGGCACCTCATACTAGACAAAGGTGCCAAGATCATTCACTAGAGAAAAGATAGCTTATTCAACAAATGGTGCTGGGAAAAATGGAAAGGCACATGTAACAAAATGAAATTAACCCTTATCTCTCACCCTGCATGCAACTCAACTCACTGTGGATCAAAGACTTAAGCCCTAGAACAGAGACTCCGTGACTACTAGAAGAAATGGTAGGACCAAATCTTTACCATATCAGCCTAGGGATCTGACTTCCTTAACAAGACCCCTAAAGAACAAGGAGTAAAATCAAGAATCAATAAATGAGATGATTTCAAACCAAAAAACTTCTTACTAGCAAAAAAAAACCAATCAATAATGTGAAGGAAGAGCCTACAGATTGGGAGAAAGTCTTTACCATATGCACCTCAGATAAAACATTACTCTCTAGGATATACACTTTTATTTTTTAACCTTCTTGTCTATCTGAGTTTACTTGGGCTGCTGTAACAAAATAGTATAAACTGAGCGGTCATAATTCACAGATTTCCTACAGTTCTGAAGGTTGTGAAGTTCAAGATGATAATACGTTATCGGGGAAGGCCTGGCTTTCTGTTCCCCACATAGTAGAAGGTGTGAGAGGTTTCCCCACATAGTAGAAGGTGTGAGAGGTTTATCTTTGCCCTCTAACTGCACTGATCTCATTTATGAGGGCTGCACCCAAGAACTTAATCACCTCTCAAAGACCTCACCTCCAGTTATGATCATCTTCAAGATTAGGATATTGACATGTGATTTTTTTTGGGTGGGGGTGGGTACCAGGGATTGAACCACTGAGCCACATACCCAGACCTTTTAAATTTTCTTATTTTGAGACAGGGTCTCACTAAATTGTTGAGAGCGTGGCTAAGTTGCTGAAGCTGGCTTTGAACCTGCAATCTTCCTGTCTCAGACTCGCAAGCTGCCAAAATTACAGGTATGTGCCTCCACACCCAACCTCAATATATGAGCTTTGACACGAACATTCAGACTATAGTATGTTTTTGCATATGCTGTACCCTTTACCTAAACTTATCATTTATCATTTGAGAAATTTCTTCAACTAGATGTCATGCCCTTGGTGAAAGCTCCCTTAGATAGGAAGTTTAGCTTGAATCCATTTCTGCATGTTGTTGGATTGCCTGATTTAGCATATTTCTTATATCTTCCAAAAATGTTTGGTATGTACTTACATTAAAATTAATTTTTGTTTATTTAAAATAGAAATTTAACTTTGAAACTAGGATCATGTCAGGAAACCCTTAGCTTTACCCATTTATCATAACAAAATTAAAACTTCATTTAATTTTTTTGCTATTTGCTTCTATCTCTTAATAAACTGAATTCCTAAATTCCTCAAAGGTAGGAACCTCATCTCCTTTTTTCTACCTTGTGTCAGTAACGCTTTGAGTCGTGTTATTTTTTGGAAGCCAAAAAATATTTGATACAAGAATGAAATAATGTACTCAATATTCAAACCTCACTATTTCTGTTTTTCCACTACACTTATTGCTTCTAAATCATAGCAACAGAAAATTGCATCTAGTAAGTGTGAATACTCGTTAAATATAAAAATACTATTTAATCTTTAACAGAAACAAGGATTTCATACCATAACAAGACCTATGAATAATTTTATTTTGAATATAATTTACCAGTATGCAACGAACATAATTAAGAGAATCATTTTGTGAACCCAAATCTTTACTAGGCCAGTTTTCTCAGAAACACAAAGAAAAGTGTTAAACAATAGTATAGACTGTCATTTTTAGAGCTTATGTGAATGAGAAAGAAGACTTTTTATGAGAGAGAGAACACATTAGAAAGAAGCTCAGTAGAATATTTCCTGTTTATACTCATAGAAATAGATAGCTCACCATTTTCAAATTTTCTAGCCCTTAAAAAAATATTTTGTTTAAAAAAAAAGATAGTGAAGCAGGGTTTTGAGATTGGATCTAGACTTTTCTATATATTGTAGTTGAAAACAATGATCTGGATATTCTAAGTCATAAAAAATATAAAATACCAGTATCAATTATAAGTCCATTAAAACAAAGCTTTGCATAATTTATTCTAGTAGCAATTGATCTCCAAATGTCACAAGATGTCATGGGGCTCCTAGAATTGATGATGGATAGCAACTTTAGTAACATTACGCACAGATAGTACAAGCAAAAACAGCATCTGTTACATGATAAGAAGTCATTGGCATATGAAAATAGGGAGAAAATGATATTTTGGGATTAGTTGGAAAAATGTACATTCCCCCACCCCTAGTTGCACTGACAAGCAATGGAATAAGTAATCAAGAAAGAAGATAATGATAAAGTCACATTTATTTATTGAACAAAGGTTTCCTTAGGCCTGACTCCATGCCTGACATTAATGTTCTCTATATTAAGTAAGAAATGGGTTTAAAAAGAAGGGGGACAGCAACTAACTTCTGACTCAGCAATGGCAATTATTCCCTCTGAAGTGATGGATAATTCCAATATTTGAAGACATTTTGCACACTGAAGGGCACTGAGCCTCTGTTGTTTTGTTTATGTTTGTTTGTTTTGAGCCTCTGTTTTGAGTTCAGTGCTTCATCAGTAAAACAAACTAGTTTACCTTCATCCAGGAGTGTTTGGTGACAGTCCTCCTCCAAGCCATAGTCTAGGGCTATGATGTTCCCTGGCGACCTTCCTTCCACCATCTCTTACACAGTCTTCCCTCACCTGGCTCCTCCTTGCCTTTGTACTGTGTCCTTTCTGTGGAGGCTTCTTTGTTTTACTTTTGTTCTCATTTCCTGTTTTATACTTCAAGTCAAAGAGAAAAGCATGTTTTCCTTCTTTCTCAAAATTGCAACTTACCAATTATTTCAATTGCTCCTTAAAAAGTCTACAGATACACAGATGTAAAAGTCAAAATAACAATGGCAGTAAAATTAATTGCCCAACACTCAAATCATGCACCCATCACCCTTCCTCTTTGTACTTGTATTTCAATCTCTTACACATTCTTCTCATTAACTGAATAATTCAACTTATTAAATATAGCCCCTCTGCATCCCAACTCCTGTTCCCATCTTCATTATTTCAATATTTATGCAAGTGAAACATCTAAGTTCATGGCATCTTGGTTCCTTTATTTCTTACCTCTGGTGAACATTTCTTTAACTTTTTCTCGGCTTTTCACTGCATGAGGCAAAATCTTCAGATCCAGTCATCGCTGGAAACTGTTCCACTTTGGAGTTCTTTGTTTCCAAAATAAAATATCCCTCTCCAGACATGTTTTTCTGCTTTTTTAGATCATTTGTTTCAGGATTTCGAACAACAAAATTCTAGCCATGTGGGGTAGTGCTTGCCTATAACAGCAACTCAGGAAGGCTGAGGCAGGAAGATTGCAAGTTCAAAGCGAGCCTCAGAATTTAACAAGACCCTGATTTGAAATAAAAAATAAATAAATAAAAAAAGGGCTGGTGATGTAGCTCATTGGTAGAGCCTCTTAAGGTTCAATCCTTAGTACCAGGAGAACAAAAAACAAAAAACAAACAACAGCAACAACAAAAAACTGCTGTGATTATACTGAGCTGGCCATGTTACTCATATTTCTCTTTCCCTGTCTACTAGTCCCCCTCTAGATCTTCTATTTTCCAGTTTGTTACAATCACTCCATTGCAAACACCATGAACTTACCACTTTCCCTTTGACACATTAATTCATCAATTCCCCCACCCTGGATTACCACCTCTTCTTGGAGAAAATCACATAGATCATTTAAGGATGACTGGTGTTACTTTAAATTGAACAAAACCATTCTGAAATGTGCTGGTATTCCTTCACAAGTCCATCATTTACAGGACAAATACATATCAGTAAACCTGTTTGCATTAAAAGTTGTTTTAGGTGACAAGAGTCATATGTGAAAAATTCAAAACAGATCTTACTTTTATATGAATTATATTTTTATATGACTTATATGTCTCATGAGAAATGTAGATAAAAATCAAGTAAAGAAAAAAGCATTTGGGACATACCAGATAGTTATAAGTGCTACTTATTTATTGGGAACACTTACTATCTGTCTGGAAAAATATTATAAGAGTAAATAGAAGTTGGTGCAGTAGAGCACACCTGTAATCCCAGCAACTTGGAAGGCTGAAGCAGAAGGATCATGAGTTCAAAGCTAGCCTCAGCAAAAGCTAGGCACTAAGCAACTCAGTGAGACCCTGTCTCTAAATAAAATACAGAATAAGGCTGGGGATGTGGCTCAGTGGTCGAGTGCCCCTGAACTCAATTCCTGGTACAGAAAATAATAATAATAAAATAGAAAAATGTTGTAGAAGGTCCCAGAGGGGAATTTATAGAAGCTCTTTAAGGCCTTCGTGATAGGGAAACATACTTTGTGAGACTTGAATGGTGGAGTATAGATAGAAGAAACCTGTAACCTTCTTTGGGTAGACTAATGTCTTCACTTTATATACTTCATGCAATGTTTAGAAAATAAAAACAATCAAGTGTAAAGTATATGCCTCAAGTTTGCACCTAAAAGCCTATCATACTTTACAACTCACCTCTTCCTCTGACAGTTTTCTTCACAGTCTTTCCTTCTTCAGTTATAATCTATGTCTAGTGTCATTAATAGCTTAATTTCCAAGAGATCATTCAAAATTTAGCATTGAAGCATATGCAAGTATTTCCTAATTCAAAATAACAATTCTTCCTTAGACCCCTCTGTCTCTGACACTTGCATTCCCACCATATCCCACCACCCAGTATATTTGCCTCAAAATCATTAATAATCTCCAGGTTTCAGTTTCAAAGGATTTTTGTCATCTCCATCCTAACATCTCAGCAGCATTCTACAGAAGATTCACACCACATAATAAAATAACCAATACATAATTCTCTCCTCCAATCCTCGCAAATACATGTTTTTGATACAGTAGTCTGTCAATATCTGTGGGGTTCTGGTTTCAGGACCCTCTCAGATACCAAATTAGGTAGATATTCAATTCCCTTATATAAAAAAAACAGTGTTTTCATACAACCTATGCACATTTTCCTGTACACGTTAAGTCATGGCTAGATTACTTACCTGTTAACAGTGTAAGTGCTATGTAAATGGTTATTATACTGCATTGTTTAGGGAATAGTGACAAGAAAAAATATGTGTATTCAGAGGCAGTTTTTTAAAATACTGATCTATAGTTGGTTGGATCTACAGATTCAGAACCTATGGAGACAGAGGCTGAGTATATCTCTAATATCAATCCCTACAATAATCTACTCTAGATGAGACTTTTTCTCTAGCATTAGTTCTCTGAATAATTGAGAGATTCTGTGTTGAAAAGAAAAAAATTCTTAATCATAGTAGAGGTTAAAGATATGTATTCATCAAGAACATTACTCACTTTCCACATTATACAATAAATCTGTGTTGTTTGCATGTACATATTCACCATTCTTCTAAGAAGTTTTAATAATATACATGCAATGTATATGTTATTATAATAATTTAAAGCCAGTGATGTGCACAACAGCTGATATAATTTGTATATGTGTCCTTATGGCCTTTTAACCTTTTACTATTATTTATGGAAATGTCTCTTCCAGAGTTTTCTGAATTCAGCCTTTCCCCTACTTCAATTCCCTCTTGCTGATCAAAAAAATCAGTCTTCTGTAGCATTCAAATTAGTACAGAATTTTCTAAGCAATTCAAATCCAGAAGCCAAAAAAGGAATAAAAAGTTGAAAATAATTGACAAATATTTTAAAGTAAGAAACTTCTTATGTTCATGACATTTTCAATGACTGATATTTTTTCGGAATATTGAAAATGCAAAGTAGATAATTTCTTTCAACATTCTGCTTTAAATTAAATAAATTTTCAAAGAAATCTCAGTATGTTTGTTTTTTAATGCCTCTTTCTCCATCAACTAATGCTATTTTTGTAGCCCAAAGCAGGCTTTTGAACAGTGTAGTGCAGTAATTGCTTTATTCTGACAGGAACTTCCATATGTTGAGGATGTGAACATAATTCTTTGATTGGACTACTCGAATGTAAACATGCCCAGTGGGTAGACAAGTTCAGGTTGTTAATCATTTTCTGAATATTTATATATTCATTAAATTGTTAATGAGATTTTATGGTTTTTCTTCTCATACCTGTCAGAGATACCTGTTCAACGTGAGGACACATTTGAGAGATTTGGTAGAGCTGTAAGATAAGGCAACTTTCCTTTTTAAAATATTTTTTTCTGCTGGCAACTCATGGCAGCAGAGTTCTTTGTCAAGTTTCTGTATCATTTCAGTTACTCCAGGCCACTGTCAGCCATGTGGTTTTCAGAGCTTCCCTGGCTTTGCATGATGGACTGTTCAGATCCAGAGGCATCAGAAGGAAGCTAGTGTTTACATCTAAATGACTTCCTTCATTAAACTCCAACTTTGATTTTTCAGTATATTAAGTTTGTGTGTTGTTCAAAGCAATAAAATGATTTCAAGCCTTTCTTTAATTGACTTTGTTTGTATAATTATTAAATTAAGATTGTCACTGAGTATTACTTCATCTGGAATGATAATTTCAAAACTGTTATTTTACATGCAGTTTCAAAAGAATAGCAGAATTTTTAAATCAATTTTAGTACATAAACGTTGTCTTCATACTGTAGGAGCTAGTGAAACTGAGTCGAATAATTTCATTTGAAAGTAAAGCCAAAATGAATTTATAAAATGTGTAAGCTCTAGAGCATTTTTTAAGAAGTTTAAATTAAATTTTATAAATAGATTTTTCCACAGTTCATTTCTTCTCAAGTATCTACTATAATACAAGCCAATAGTTTGTAAAGAATTGCTAATTTAAGGTATTTTGGTGCCACCTCTCAGTGTGGCATAAGGATCATTTGAACAGAACTCATTTTTTGTGTATATAAGTAAATAATAATTCTAAATGGGGAGCAAGAAATTTCTTATGTAGATTTGACAGTCTAGTTTCTTATGCAGTTTAAATTAGTAGGCAGATATTTTATATAAAAACAATTCAAAGATAAATTTGGTCATGGTTTCTAAAAATTTTATAAAAGTTGAATTTGTATACTTTATATTGTGATATTTCTATAAATAATACATTGATCATGAAAAGGAAATAGATTTCATTGTAAAGATAATACATCATAGTCAAATTTAAATGCCTATTTAAAAGGAAACTATTTCAGATGAAAGAGAATGGAATGTAGATCGATTCATCTTCCATTACCACATAATATGAGCAGAGGAATGACCTTCAATGTCTTCTCAAACCTGCCTGAGATAAAATGGTATTCTCTGGATATGTAAGGGAGGGGGGATGGCTTGCATTTACTCTGCCAATTCATCTTCTGTAACCTGTCAGAAATGGTCAATTCAGGATTACCAAGGACTCATTTTAATCTTGATTTCAATTTCTTTTCCCAGAAGCATTTTGTCAAAGAAAGTAAAAGTAGCAAAGTTTCCTGATCTGACTTGCAATTTGAATCTCTTTCTTTCTCTCTTTACTTCCAGATTAAAGACAAAACTGGAAGACCTTGGAATTACTGTCAACCTGTTCACCATTTCACATGTCCAATATCTTCTTGATGTGAAAAAGAGAAATGGAATCACTGATCCCATCAAAGGCTTTGATAACATCCACAGTAAATTTACTTTGAAAACCTCAGTTTTCTATTTGAAAAGCAGCCCCTTAGTTGAAGCCTTGCAACAAAAATTATTAAAATTAGCAGAAACCTTTATATGTCTGATTTTTGCATTAAAATTAAATTTCTTATTTTTGCTACAGAAATTTATACAACACTCCATTTGGGAAAGGCCAATACTTTGGTTCACTTGTCAATGGTAATCAGTGTTTAATGAAACAAATGTGGCTGTGTTGATATTTTTATTGTGGCACTTTGTCATTCTTTTGTTGGCAGACCCACAGGTGGCCTTTTTTGGTCCAGAAAATATCTGGCCAAACACATTCTATTTTTTGGTCTACTTTCTGCTCACCTATTCTTTGAGAATCTCTGATGATTTTCCTTTTCACTATGAAAGCCTTTAAAATCAATTATTTATCTTTACTTTCTAGGTTTCTTGAAAGTGCTACCCAATCTGCTTTCTGAAATATCAAATTCATTTTACTGCTTGCTTCCTGTTGCCCTCTGCTTCAGATAAATGAAACTGCTCATCATTCTGTCTGTAAGTCTGGTGCTGTTTCTTCCTTCCTGGGCTTTACATGACTGGAGTTCTTCTCACCTCTAAGAGTTCATTCTATCCCCTACCACAAGCCCTGTTGCAACTGATCAAAGACCTGATGTCCAGTCTGTTAACTCCATAAATGCTTCACTAATTTCTTTTGCCTATTTCACTCTTTGACCTTGGGGTTTTTTTGCCTTGTCACTTAGAACACAATTTTCTGTTGGTTTATACAGTGTAGGGTCTATCTTACCTTTCTTCTTTCAGAGTACTTTTTCAAAGACTTCCACTATACTTCCTTGGCAACCCAGTCATTGCCTCCTTTCCTTTTACTGTTCCCTCTATGTTCTCTAAATGTTTTTGTTGTTGTTGTTGTTGTTGTTGTTTTTTGAATCAGGGATTGAACTCAGGGTCACTGGGCCACTGAGCCATATCCCCAGTCCTATTTTGTATTTTATTTAGAGACAGGGTCTCACTGAGTTGGTTAGGGCCTCGCTAAGTTGCTGAGACTGGCTTTGAACTCATAATCCATCCTGCCTCAGCCTCTTGAGTAGCTGGGAGTACAGGTGTATGCCACCACTTGCGGCTTCTCAATGTTTTTGACTGTATTTTTCCCTCCACTAGTTTAAAGTTCTTGGCACACTTAACATTGCTCTGCCTCTTATAGTCCTCATCTAATTTTAAACCCAATCTTGAATGAATCAGCAATCCATCTTCCCTGAGCCTCATATTCTACTCTATGAAAAGAAAAAAGCAGAAGCAATCAGCTAGTGTTGCCCTGATTGTTTCTGCATATCCATATATCCCATGTATCCCACTCCCCTAGAGCATCTGGAGTTTAGCCTGCTCCTGTCCCAAGGATCTCCCTAACTGTGATTGCCATCTACTCCTATATTCACAGGTTCTTTGTCATTCTGGGAAAAGTCTATCCATTTTTATTTCTCTCATATATTCCACTTCTCCTTCTCATTTGTCAAATTTAATTAAACAAGCAAAAATCAAAAACCAAAAAGTCACACTCAAGTTTTATTCCCACTTTCATTTTTCCCATTTTTCCTCCCTTTATGAGTTTATCTCTTTTTCCCTTTATAGATAAAGTGAATGGATATTTTAAAAATACTTTATTTCAAATCTTTGTAGCATCAATATGATTATAATTACTCCTTGTCTTCCTTTACACCTTCTTTTCCTCCTTTTTTTTTTTTTTTTTTGTTGTGGTGCTAGGGATTGAACCCAGGGTTTTGTGCTTGTGAGGCAGGCACTCTACCAACTGGGCTATATTCCCAGCGTCTTCCTTCATGTTCATGGCATACCTTCCTCCTAAACCTCTGGCTACTCCTTTCTGGAATCTTTTGTAGCTTATCCTCCTATACCTGATTCCTCAAGGCAATTTAAGGTTCCTCAAGGCTCAATCCAAACCCCTCTCCTTTTTCACTTAATATTCTCTTCCTAGGTAATCTCAAACATACTTAGGAATCAGCGAATACCTCCATTTCTATCTCAAATTTCTCCTCTGAGCTAGATCTTCTACTCTCTTATCCAATTTGTTTTCCAAAAGGTAACCAGAGAGGAAATTTCCAAAATCAAAATTTCAGTGTTTTTCAAAGCCCTTTCCCCCAAATTCTCCTACTTCTACTTAAAATCTTTAATCACTTTCCATCTTCTTACTCTAAATTCTCTGTATTCTTATCATCTAGACCTCTGTTTGATTCATGGTAATCATTCTGATTCCTCCTATTTATTCTAACCAATGAATTTATACCTGTTGTTCTTTTCTCTTAGCTATTTTCCCATTCTGTGTTAGCTTAAGTCCATTTCTTCCTTTAGATACCAGCTGAAGTATAACTTCCTCAAGGGAGAATGCCCTGATCTTTCTGACTAGATTATTCCTGGCATATGGTATGTCTCTTCTTTATGCCATTTACTGATTGTCAATTTGTCTTTGTTAGTGAGGTTATTTGATTAATATTTCAATTCCTTTCTAAGATCAGATACCAACTCTTTTTCTGAAACTAAGTCCCCCATATCTAGTACAGAACCTAATGCACAATAGTAGCTCAATAAATGTTTGGTGAAGGAAAAAATTAATACATGATAAATTCCTCTTTCAGTCTATGCTATTCATCAAAACACAACACCTTTCCCATTGTAAAAGTTCTACAAATACCTGTTAAATTGTATTAAGTAATATGTATTTTCAATGATTGAATGATATTTGAAAGAAAACAAAAATAGAGTAGTATCTGCAATTTAGAGTTACACATTTATATTCAGTTCAACTATGCTCATGATTATTTTCATATTGTTTTGTGTGGACTTTGAACAAGAGTCATGGCAATTCATTTTCTTTTGGATTAAGAAATATGTGGTACTGTCCCTTAACTCATTTATTAGAACATCTGATTAAGGTTGGCTATACTAGTTTCTGGTTAAATTGAAATGTCACTTTGCTGTCCCTTTTAGACTGACCTGAATTGACTAATCATTTACATTTTACATTGTATTAAACCCTGAGTTCTTGGAATGGAAAAACCAGTGCTGTCACACTGGGAGTGTGGTTTTGATGAATGTATTTTTCCCACTCCCCAGAAAGAAAAGTGGTTATAATAACTCAATAAAACATTATTCATTTTTTCCCAGCTTACCCCACATTTTGTTTTCGAAAGCAGCATGCATAGAGCAGTAACAAAAAAGTTGTTTTTTAAGGATGATTCATTTTAGCACAGTTTAAAGTAATCATTAGTTTGTGACCTTTCATTAATAGAGGAGATGCAGAAACCACAAGCAATAACCACTAATCACTAATTAAAGTCACTGATGGGAGAAATTTGAAAGAAACACTGTTTACTTTGCTTTGGAAGAAAATTCAAAAGTATGGCAGGGCTCTGGTTAAGGTTACAAATTTTATGCAGGTCCAAGCCAGCTAACATCCAAACTGTGCACTCCATGTTAATCACCATTTCTAATTAAAATTTGAAAATATAACGTTGCCTTTTTATTAAACAAAAATGAGTGTCAATCCCCATTAATTAAAAGAAACTTATTATCACAGGATGGGGTTACAGAAAGCCCTTAAAAATTGCCACATTGATTTTGAAATAAATATTTTAATACAAACATTGATGAAATTATATTAAATAATTAAAAGTGAATCATGAGCAAAAAGCATATTACCCCGTGTATAATTTTACAGTGACACTTAGTCAACTAGTCTTGCAGCCTCTTGCTACGGCTATGTAAAACTCAACTTCTTGCAGCCAATGTGGTCTTTCCAAGTGCCAATCACATTGTGTCCTTCCTTTTGTTAAAGTCATTTGATTTCTCTTTGGCATTCAGTATACAATTTCTTCAGTTAAAAGTGCTGGGCCTTCATGATCAGATAGATAAACACACATATAAACACACTCAACCTCTATGTTCAGTCATTCACAATACACACCCTTTTTAGACACATTTTCTTCCTCAAATCTGTCATCCATGGTGAATTTTCTCTCTTCCTTTACCTAATTTCTATTGATTTTTCAAATCATTTCCCAGATCGAATTGAACTTTTTTCAGTTCAAATGTCACCTCTTCCAGGATGCTGATTTCTGATGCCCCAGTTTATTTCAGAAACCCAGAAGACCTAAAAAAAAAACCCCATTCACAGGTTGTAACTGTGAATATTTATTCATGTGTATCTCGGGACAAATTGTATATACTTTGAGGACTATATTTTCTTTAATTATCTGCTGGCCTCTGGCATTCGTTTATCATCTATCTAGTGTTAGGTGTTATTTCCCTAGCTTGCAGTTGTGTACACAAAGGTTCAAGACACATAACTCCCATTCTTGAACAGTGGATCAGTCATAGAGAGACAAAAGGAATACTAAAAACAGTTCCTAACTACAATAGTATACAAAAAAATCTCAGTTTTGAGAACTGATTAAAAATAAAAAACCTAACAACCATAATCACATAATGATGAATCACATAATGATTAGAATTTCAAACTATAGTAGTTCCCTTTTATCCATGGTTTCACTTTCTGTGGTTTCAGTCACCTGCAGTCAACTGCAATCATAAGTATTACATGGAAAAATCTCAGAAATCAACAATCCATAAAATGTAAACTGTCCCATTTTGAGTAGCTTGATGAAATTTCATGCTATCTATTTCCATCCCTCTGGAATGTGAATTGTCTTTTTGTTCTGGGTATCTACACTCTATTGCTACCTTCTCATTAGTTACTTAGTAGCTATCTCAGTTATCAGATGGACTGTAGAGGTATTGCACTTCTTATGTTCAAATAACCCTTATGTAATATCATAATGCTATGTTACAATGCCTATGCCATTTACCTCACTTCATCTCATCATATAAGCATTGTGTCATTTCTTATTACAAGAAATGTGAGTATTTTACAAGATATTTGTGGGGTATTTTACAAGAATTCACATATTACAGTATATTTTTATAATTATTCTATTTTATTAGTTGTATTAGTCATTAATCTCTTATTGTGCTTAATTAATAAATTAAACTTTGTCAAAAGTATGTACATAGGGAAAAATATATGCATATATGCTGGCTTCAGTACTATTTGTGGTTTCAGACACCAACTGTTGGTCTTGGTACATATGTCCTGTTGATAAGGGGGGACTCTTGTACTGTATATTATTGAATGCATGTAATCTGTATTTTTTTACTGTGTTTTACCATATTAAGATAATTTTATGGTCCAAAATCAAAACTCAGTTCCTGCCTTTTTTGCCTA
Source organism: Glaucomys volans (assembly GCA_020662805.1). NCBI lineage: Eukaryota > Metazoa > Chordata > Mammalia > Rodentia > Sciuridae > Glaucomys > Glaucomys volans. The sequence goes on along the minus strand of JAJEJO010000707.1, from coordinate 134,677 downwards.
GTATTAATTCCAATGAAGCATGGCATTTTAAGTATTTTAATTAGGAGCTTTGGTTTCAAAGATCAGGTTCTACCCAGTCATAGTGTTGATTTAGTCATGTATCACTTAATAAAAGGGACACAATCTGAGAGAGGCATTATTAGGTGATTTCATGATTTTGTGAACATCATAGAGTGTGATTTCACAAATCTAGATGGTGTAACCCACTATACACCTAGACTTTAATAGATCTTATGGGACAACCATTGTATATGTGGTCCTTCAGTGACTGAAGCTTTGTTATATAGCACATGATCACAACTCTTTCCTTACCTGACAGTGTAAAGGCTAAAGAGTGAGACTAAAGCATTAGTCTGATTTCTATCTTTAAAAAAACAAAGTATTTCAGGATTCAGAGGGAAAGCTGAAGTTGGTGTTAGGTCAAGACAAAATACTGTTATGCTTCCCAGAATAATGGCTGACTCCAGAGGCAAGTGAAACACTTGCTTCTGGCAATTTTCCAAGCTTACCAGTTGTAGATATTTGCAATATTTCCTACTGGTTTCAAGGACAAATCTTTTATTCCGAATTGTGCTGGCAGCAGCTATACAATGGAAGGATTACCACTCATTCACCAGCTTTCAGGATACCTACAACTTGAAGGTGAAAGATCCAAAACAGTGTGCACAGTGCAGGGATGGGGAGCTGGGTCTTGCTATTCAGTGTAAACCTGATGGGGAAAGTACTGAGGGCATCAACTCTGGGTTCAACATGATCAATTTCCCATCATTGACTGGAGAGAGAATCATTTGATTCATTTCAGCCCAAAAGCATCCTCTAAGAGGTTATTGATGTGATTATATTGCTCTGGAGAGCACAGATACTTGCTAATTTGCTGTATCTATTTCAAAATAATATTCTTATTGTTAACTCAATTCAGGCAGCTGTAACATTAGGTAGTTCATCTAGGTGTGCTTTTGAATGTTTGAATGGGTTTCTTGATATAGCCCAGAATATAGCTTTTGTTGAAACTGGTCAGCAATAACACCTTTTTGTTGATAAGGTTTTACAAAAATATGTACGAATGTTCACCTGAAAATGAAATTAGAAGATCAATTAATTCTTGTGTAAAGTCCCTTGTAGAGAGAGTTTTAATTGAAGTTGGAAGACTATTTTTCTCTTTGTCCATTTTTTGGTGCCAAGGGCAGTGACCGAATAGAACATTTTTCTGAGCTCTCTTATCCATTTAAAGATACAAAAGAATTCTAATCGAGGTGTTTGAATTCTGTGGTCAGGGATGCTATGAGGATACACAGGTGAGTAACTCCATAAGTTGGACAGATCTTGTAATGATGGAAATTTCATGATACTAAAACTCTATTTTTTAAAAAATCTGGCATTGTTCCTGGATTTCTTGGCTCCGTGCCACCTAATGAAACACTCATGATATATATGAGCAGTCTTCCTGTCATGGCTATAAAGGAATGCTTGATGATTTTATTAACACAAGCAGTTCTGAAACCTCCCTTTGATGAACATTCTAATAAGGATCCCTCTGTGCCAGCGAAGTGCAGGGAAATAACAAGGAAGAACAAACTGATGAAAGAAAACGTACTTTTGATTATAACACAGAAATGCATGGCAGGTGTGTGACTTAAATAATTGCATGATCCAAAACAGTATGCAACACATACAATTCAGCCTAGAGAAAGAACAAGTCTGATTTTCAAATTGCAACTGGTAATAGCACCACAACATAATTATTCTTAAAAGCACATCTTGATTCTGAGAATCTGAGTCATTTAATTGATAATCTGAGTTGTTTATTATTATATTTTTGGTAGCTGAGAAACTTGTAACTGGAATTATGAAACAAAACAAAAAAGGAGGTATTAAAATATTCATGTGATCAAAGTTCAATACAGAAGTTTGTAGAAATCATTGCAGTCTAAACAAGGAAAATGGTTTTCTCAAGTCAATCAACTGTTTAGATAAAACTTTAGACTTGATAGTTAGCTCAGTATTGGAATACTTGCAAAATGAGGGAAACTAGAATGTGCAAAGGACACAGTTCTTTGCTTTTTATTTACCTGTTTATGGCAAAACTATTAACATTATTCGTAGTAGCCACTTTGCCTACTTCAATACTACATATTTTTTGCTCAGCTGGTTTCTGCTAATCCTTTACATTGTAGTTTATGAGTCATATATACTCTTTCTTTCTTTTTCAGTGCTGGAGTTTGAGATCAGAACCTCATGCATTCTAGGCAAGCATTCTATTGCTGTACATCTCCAGTTCTGGAGTCAGCTACACTTTTTGGCGGGGGTAAGGGGCTACCAGGGATTGAACTCAGGGGCACCAGACCACTGAGCCATATCCCCAGCCCTATTTTGTATTTTATTTAGAGACAGGGTCTCACTGAGCTGCTTAATGCCTCACTTTTGCTGAGGCTTTGAGCTCATGATCCTCCTGCCTCAACCTCCTGAGCTGCTGGGATTACAGGTGTGTGCTACCATGCCCAGATGGAGTCATCTACTCTTGGAAGTCTATTTTCAACTCCTCACATGCCTCTTTGATAATGCCTCATAATTTTATCTCCATTATGTCATTTCTCACATTGCATTTGTATTGCTGTTGATCATGGTTTGTCTCAATGAGATTATATCTTCCTGGAAGATAGAACTAATGGCTTATTCAGAATTGTAACTGTTTTTCACCTGAGTTAATATTTTTGAATGAATGTGTTAATGCAGGTATAAATTAATGTTTGTATTCATCGTGAAATCCTGCCTTGATTTTTAAAATCAGAATAAGTAATATAATCTGAAATATTCATATTTTCAGAGTGAAACAAAAGTTGGGTGGAACACTACTTTCACCATTAAAAAAGTAATCATAATGCAGTCACTGGACAAAGAAAAGTGAAAAACAAAGGAATAACATTTGAGCACTTGCTGTGGGTACATGAATGTCTTGTGTATGTTTGTGTGTATCAACTCTATAAAATTAATATATAATTTATAATTAAAATATTTTATTTAAAATAAAATACATTTAAAAATACAATACATAGAAGACTTCAAAATTTTATATTTAAGACATAAATTATCATTTGATTAAGTCCAAGCAGCCCTCTACACTCACCTTTAACTATAATTAATTCTTGTTTCTTTTTTTGGAGAGGTTGTGTGAATATAAAGGTATTACACATCATTAATTTTAGAGAGAATATTGAATTTCACTGAATGGTGCAAGTCTTTTTGAGGCAAAACTTATAAATTCAATTGTAAAATGTATATTTTCAAAAAAGTATATTGTAGTATAAGTTTATGCTGTGGCAGAAGTTTTATAAATGCTCATGATACTAAATATACAGATTAGACTTATATGTTTCAACATACATTTATAACACCAGATATAATTCATAATGCTGCCAATTATTGGAAAAAACATTTGTCTTTGGCATTCAGCTTATGTCCCATTGGCTTTTTTTTTCCCTTTTAAATGTTACTTCGAATTACTTTTAGAAAATATTTACTTTACGTTTGGAGAAGGCATCTTGTTGCTGTACTATATGTGCTAAAATATTTTCAAAATAAATAAAAAACATGGATCATAATCTGTTATATATTAATTCTTGTTACATTAAAAGTAATGTCAATTTCACAACAAATTCAAATTATGTATCTATGGCTAAAAATAGCACACAATCATGCTATACTAATTCAACATTTTGAGTAGTCCTTTTATGAATAAACATTTCCTTCAAGATAACAAAATAAGTCTGCAATACTGACTCTGAAAATATTTCAGATCTTATTTATCATTTTATGAACTTAGAAATACACTCAACTCTAGGTTTAAGTACAATTATTATTATTTTAATTAAGGCATTCCTATTCCTCAATTATATCTTTATCAGTCAAATTGCTCTATATTTACACAAAAGCAATGTCTTACATTTAAGTTAGAGGTAGCAAACAAAAGTATTTAGCAAGGTCATTCTTTAAATCTGAAGACTTCTGCACTTTGCAATGCATCAAACCGTAATTTGTAATTGACAGTTTTCTTACCTAGAGTGCTTCTCAGTCAAGAGATTGTTCTCCAAAGACAGTCAGCTGGGTAAATGTCAGAGGCTCAAAAAGTAAATTATAGTGCAAACAGTGTTGATATTTCTATGAAATGGAAGAAAGGCATATTTATTTTTAAAATATAGAATTTTATTTAAAACAAGTGAGAACCTTCTATTGTGACCTTTACGAGATTCCAAACAGTGACGAATTTGGTCATTACAAATAACCTTTTCCAGAAAGAGCTTTACCATTCGGGACTTCCATTTAGTAATATATGTGAATTAATTTCTTTTCTACAAAATAACTCATGATATTAAATTTTTATAAAGTATTTTATCCCTGATACTACAGTTTTAAACAAATTTTGAAAGGAAAAAATGTAAGGGAACAACTCTGAGTTAGTCTATCATTTTCACTTGTTTAGGGAAAATTAGTAATTTTCTCGTTTTTTCCTTCTGTGCAGAATGATGCTGTATTTGTGTGATCTTTGTTGGGAGTTATGTTTCCCAAAGTTCTTATACATGTCTTAATAAAGTTCTATTCAGTAGCTCCATATAAAGCAGTTTCCTACTTAACCAACAGGTTGGATTGTCTGAGTGCATTTGCTTAGAATCTGAAATTCTTTTCTCCATTTAAAGAAATCATACTGTGGTTTTAGGTTGCTTCCCATGTAAATCTTCACAAACTTTTAACTCTTAGGGGGTTCAAAGAAAATATAGCAAGACCTATTTATTTATGGCTATATAAGAATATGAAAATAAGTAAAATGAGAGGGAAATAATATTGCCACAATCTCGAAAATGTCTATGGAAATATGGTTTAAATTATAACTTGCTATTATAGGATCATATCCTGGTCTGATGTTTCTGCCCCAAGTGCTCTGCTCTTCTCAGTTCCTCAGCTCTGAAACTCTGGGAGCCAAGAGGACTACAGATCTGTTTTGCTGATTGGGTTTCTGACGTCTTATGACAGGACTTCAGCAAGGCAGTAGCAGGGAGCCCACACAAAGACTTAAAGGATAAAGGGGCTCTGAAAGACCAGGTCTCTCTCTTTGATTTAGGATCCCTGACAAACTGGTCCTGAGCTTTTGTTTTGTCTTTACTACCCCTGCCACTCCTCCAGAACACTGTCCTGGATGTGTTCAGTATGACTACTCCCTACTGGTTTTTCTACATAATCTGATGAGGAGAACCAGTTGTCTCCAATAAGCTAATACAAATTAAGAGCAGTGGCACAATCAAGTTTCAACAAATCTTTAGAGCCCTTAACAAAAGTTGTATTGTTATGCATTGGAAAGTGCAGAAGTCTAGATTTAGAATTGGCTTGTTATCCATGAGTCACATCCGTGGCTATCTATAGTGGTAGACATAAATTCTATTCTCTTATTTGTTTTCTGTTTCTTCATCATCTTTAACATTGCTGATTATTTATTTATTTATTTATTTGCTTCTTCAAATGGTCAAAACACTTCACTGATGCTAGTACAGTACTTCTGTTTTCAATAAGTTCTTATGATATCCCCAGCTGCTAGGAGAGTGATTGGCATATAGAGACACTAATGGTTATCTCTTCAATGAATGATTTAATGAATGAATGCTAACACAAAGACTTAGTTAATTTGAAACATGTTTCATCTTAACAACACAGTTTTATATTCCTTTGCAAATAACAAGAAACAATCTCTCATATCATGTAATTTTTAGTCAATTATTTGCTTTATAGATAGATTTCTTGTCTGAATAGGTTTTCCCTATTCCAAGTCTCCATCCACAGAGGTGCTTGGTCTGTCCCTTTATTGGATCTGACTCAAATTGGACACTTTTTCCTGCTTCACAGGTGGATAGGGAGACTTGTGGATGATAACAAAGTATATGAGAAACTCAAAGTTACTGCAGTTTTCCATTCAGAATCTAGTAAGAGAAAAAAATAATCACAGAGGTAATAATATAGCCTACTGTTAATGGTGTTGATTAAGGTTTTAAAACATATTTCCTGGTTCTTTGGCCTCAGTGACAAACAGAATACTAGTGCCTATGGAAATTGTGTCCCTTTATATGAACACTTGAGCAAAAACATAAAATATTATTATTTTGTTATATTTTCATTTAACAAAGATTATACAGCAAATAAAGTTTATATTAATGAATACTGACCTCAGGTTTATTCTTTTTTTGGTGAGTAGTCTGATTGAACATGGGATTTTAGGTATAATAATGAAAAGTATATAATGAAAAACAGTGATCAAATATTAATAATGAAACAATGGGGTGACCTGTTAACAAGAGTAGAAAACATAGACTATTAAAGCCAAAAGTTAAAGATAAGCCTCAAATTTGACTAAAATTGGTTAGTTACAATTCTAACATACATTTATACATCAGCAATCAATGTCAATTACAAAGTAAGAAGAGATAGTAAACATGATAGAAACACAGACTTCATTACTCAAACTTTTTTTTTTTGGGGGGGGCGGTGCTGGGGATTGAACCCAGGGCTTTGTACTTACTAGGCAAGCACTCTACCAACTGAGCAAGCACCCCAGCCCACAAGCTTTGTTTTAAATGTTAAAAAGTCATAGGCTTTAAAAGAAGAACTGAGAATTCAAAGATTACTACTCTACTATAAAATTGGCATAAGCACACCAGATCAATTCTAGTTCTATGTCAATGCCTCGACCTGTGGGGCCATTAACTCCGAAAACTGGTGAGGGACAATGGGGGATTAAGCACAACACACAAACATGTGGAGAGAAAAGAGGGATCAGGTGGGACACTAATTTCATGTGGAGAAGCAGCAGGTTCAGGTGGGCCTATATAAAAAACTGGCCCAGCAAGTTTATTATATAGGGTCTAATAATCAGGAAGTTAATGACCATAGATGAATTGTTCTTGTGTACTGGAGAGGAGCTTCCTGTGGCACCCAGGAAGCCCATTGTCCAGTTTCTATTAAGAGGGTGGGCTTGGAACTTACAGCACTGGTGAAACATTGTAGTTCTCTTGCTATGTTCAGACACCTCTAACCCCTGGGAGCTAGCTTCTGAAACTCAAGGTTAAGAACTGAATGTCTGGGTGTACTGGCACATGGCTGTAATCCCAGCTTTTCTAGAGACTGAGACAAGAGGATCACTAGTTCAATACCAGCCTCAGCAATTAAATGAGGCCCTAAGCAACTCAGTGGGATTCTGTCTCCAAATAAAATACAAAAAGGAGCTGGGGATTGTTGCTCAGTGGTTGAGTGTCCCTAAATTCAATCCTTGGAACCAAAAAAAAAAAAAAAAAAAAAAAAGCCGAGTGGCTCTGTGGCTAGGACAGAATCCCCTAGTGCACAGGGTGTCACCATGGCAACTGGGCTATCTCCATCGGCACCTTGGCCTGGAGAGCTCCCCAGAATGGCATTGCCCCTGTCACAGAATAGTTTTGAAGCCCATAATTCAGTCATTGCTCCTGAAACATCACAATTCATTTCCACTTTCTCCTATGTTAAATAATTTGTGTGTGTGTGTGTGTGTGTGTGTGTGTGTGTCTGTGTGCTTTACTGTGAATTGAATCCAGGAGCACTGCGTCTCTGAGCGATATCCCCAGTCCTTCTTGGTTTTCATCTTATGACAGTAGTCTTGCTAAATTTCTAAGACTGGCCTCACATTTTTGATCCTCCTGCCTTAGCTTTTTGAGTAGCTGGAATTACAGGCATGCACTACCATATCTGCCATATTCTTATCCTCTAAATTAGTTTCTTAAACATAAAATTACTAATATATTTAAATATTATGCTACTGATTAAATACATAAAAGTCAGATATGCTATGGTAGTTTTACTTTTACTATGAATATTTGTATATTTTGCCTATAAATATAATGTAAGCTTTATTCAAATAGATCTAAAATGAATCAGGTATTCATGAAACTCTATGCCAACAATCCTAATCATATTTAAAAATTATTTTTAATGAAAATGGCAGATATATGTCATCAAAAAAAGAAAAGAATTAAAAAAGAAAATAATAGTGTCTTTGGAAGGCATAAATATTTTCAAAGTATGTGGCTAATAAATGAAAACTCATACAATGGGGTTTAAATTATAGCTTAAAATAATAGTTACTGTTCAGCAGAATTAATTTTGTGTCAAGAAGTTTGTTAGATGCTTGAAATGCTCTGTATCTAATCTAATCTCAGATCCACTTCTGGAAAATAGATATATTATTTTCCTTTCATGTAGGGCAAATTTAGACTAAAGAATTTAAGCCTTGCTAGAAAACAGGGAAATCTGTAACAGCTGCATTTTCAATTTTCAAAGTTTCCTCAAAAGTATGCTGACTCTCAATTCCTAATTTATTAAACTAATCAGAAAATCAAAAACCTCAACACCAAAAAAACAAATAACCCTATCAATAAATGGGCTAACGAACTGAACAGACAACTCACAGAAGAAGAAATATAATCAATCAACAAATATATGAAAAAATGTTCAACATCTCTAGCAATTAGAGAAAAACAAATCAAAACAGATTTCATCTGACTCCAGTCAGAATGGCAATTATCAAGAAAACAAGCAACAATAAGTGTTGGCAAGGATGTGGGGAAAAAGGTACACTCATACATGCTAGTGAAAGTGCAAATTGGAGCAACCACTATGCAAAGCACTAGAGAGACTCCTCAGAAAACTTGGAATGGAACCACCATTTGACCCTTTTTTCCCACTCCTCAGTTTATACACAAAGGACTTAAAATCAGCATACTACAGTGATGCAGGCACATCAGTGGAACCAACCCAGATGCTTTTCAACAGATGAATGAATAAAGAAAATGTGGTACATATACACAATGTAATATTACTTAGCCTTAAAGAAGAATGAAATGATGGCATTTGCTGGTAAATGGACGAAGCTGGAGAATATCATGCTAAGCAAAATAAACCAATCCCAACAAACCAAAGGCCAAATGTTTTCTCTGGTATGCAGATGCTGATCCATAATAGGGGGTGGCTAGGGAAGAATGGAGGAACTATGGATTAAGCAGAGGGGAGTGAAGGGATGGGAGGGGAGTGAAGGGATGGGAGGGGATTGGGGATGGGAAGGATAGTGGAATGAGACAGACATTATTACCCTATGTACATGTATGATTGCAGGGCTGGTGTGACTCTGCATTTTGTACAGCCAGAGGAATGAGAAGCTGTGCTCCACTTGCGTACAATGTGAAAAAATGCGTTCTGCTGTCATGTATAATAATTGATACAAATGAAAAAACACAAATTAATTAGAAGTATCTCCTTAAAGCCCTTTTAAACAATGCTAATCCCACCAATTAAATATAATCTGCTCCTCTACATGTTCCAGGACTTTTTATCATCATTGCCTTTTACAGACAGTTTACTTTGTAGTATTATCTATTTACCACTCTGGGCTATTTCATTAAACTATAATGTGGGACACTGATATAGAGTATAAGCCAAAAATGTAGAAATCAGTGTAAGTCTTTATCCCCAGCCAACTTGCCATATTGAAAAGTTGTATATATATATTGTTTATAACAACAAAAACTCAATACTGATTATATAATCTTAAAGGCCTTTCTTTTTCCAATCCCATATCACATATATTTTAATAATATAAATGGATCTCCCTGAGCAGGAAGTAAACAACTTGTTCTTGCCTTCAGTCAACTAAATTCCCTTTGTGGGAGGCAGGATAACCAACCAACACCCCTCGCCCCAAAGAACGATGTGTACATCTTTCTCCCCAGAACCTGTGATTATTTTATTGCTGTTGCATGGCAAAGCAAAATTAAGGTTAGGGATGGAATTAAGGTGGTTGCTCAAATGCCTTTAGAGAAATAATCCTATATTATCCAGACAGGTCCAATTTAATCACAAGGGTAGAAGACAGTAAGAGAAAAATATGACCACAAGATGTCAGAGTGATGTGAGCAAGACAAGGCAGTCCATTTTTGGTTTCGAAGTTGTGAAAGGGAACATGAACCAAAGAATGGGTAGCCTATAGAGGTGGAAAGGCCAGAGAATGAATTCTCATCTAGAGCATCCAGGAAATAATGCAGTTCTTTGAACACTTTGATTTTATCCCAATGAAATTCATTTTGGATTTCTGAACAACCAAACTGTAAGGTAATAAATTTGTTTTGTTATAAGCTACTATATTTGTGTTAATTTGTTATAGCAGCCATTGAAAACTAATACATCTGTCTTGGCTAATGCATCTTCTAGACCCAGAACAATTTTTTGTAAATATCATTGTATACTGATGTGTCAAATTTGCATTTCCTTTATTGTTTTTGTGGTGTTCTTAATCTGTTTATCATTACTTCTTTGGGGGACTAGTAAAGAGATATGTTCTCAGAATGAAGATCTAGCTTTGTCTGGGAACTACAGAGCATACATATAAGTCTTAAGTATATGCTTTGCGAACTTATTTTATTCTTCCTATTTAGCCTTGAACATAATTTTTTTGAATGTATGAATATGTGCAGCCCCATGTTTATCCTCCCAGTTATACTGTGTGAGTTTTTCTTTCCATGATAAAAGAGTTATTCTTTTCCCAGGGGAATGGAGGGAATTTTCTTAGGAATTTATATTATTTGAATTACTGTAGCCTAAATTTCTCAGGATTTTTAAATTTTAGAAAAAGCAGACATACAACTGAAAATGTCATAGCAAATGATTCATCCAAATAACATTTATAAGACACAAAAAGTTTTCAACTTCTGCATCTATTAATCCAAACCCAATTACATTCCCCATGCAAGTTAAATTTTCAAGGTAGATCAATATTGCTTTTCTAAAGGTAGGTAGAGATATATGAAGAAGAAAGGAAGGGAAAATTTTAGTTTCACCAGATACTCCCCAGCTTCTATAAGATCTCTGAAGCATCTCTGAACTTATGCACACTTGGGGAAAGTATAAAATCATAATATTCATTTTCATAATATTTTCCACCGTTTTTAGGAAGCATTTATCAATGCATATGTTTTCCTCTCTCAATATGTGACATTTGACATACTCTTGACTTCTTGGACATTCAGAGATGGGCCTCTTGTGTTCCTTTAACTTTTGCCATTCCCACTCTCTTTTCAGGTAGGTGGAACTCTGCTATTATGATATTTTTCTTGGTTTCCAGGCTGACCTTTCTTGTGTTCTCCAGGAGTTATTGAGTCAACACTACTTGTTCAATTACTTTTCCATTTGGAGCAGATACATATGTCTTACCATTCTCCTTTGAGTCATGTTCATGGAGCTCTATGTTGTAAGAAATATATGCGACTTCTGAATGCTAATGTGCCAATGATGTGAATTGTCTCAGTCCCTTCCCTCAGGCAGGGTAGTTCTCTATAGAAGGAATCCCTTTATGGAGAAGGCAACACTTAACCCCAGCTTCTACTCTATATTTTGTTCCACTTGCTGGTGTGGGGAACATTTTCCTTATATGATCCTTTGAGTCTAGATTTTAAAATCCTTCCCAATGGTATAACCTCAGGGCATATAAAATGTATGTTATAAACCAATAACACTTCTCCACTCTTGGTACTCATCTAGAAATGATTGAAAGATTGTATGCTGTGCATTCTCAAATCCAAGCAAGTTTTCTGATTCTCAGGAATACTCATTCCAGTCATGAAAATGGTGATTTATAGTGGCTTTATGTCATTGTTAAGAGGCACTTCTCATATTTCCTGTAACTGGACCTCTTTGGAAGATTGATTCAGGATGACTCTTTTTTTTAATGGTGAAGTATAGAAATTTATTTTTATTTTTTTGTTGTTGTGAAAGACTCTAGTAATCTTTATTATTATGGCAAAATAGAATATTAAAAGCTCTTGAGATTGTACCTTATATATCATATTGCTTCATCCTTTTGGGATGGAGTCAACCCATTGTTTTTCTAGCTCAAACATTAAAATAAGTAATGCATAGATATAATTATTTTTCCTTTATGTATGGATATAATTACTTTTCCTTTCACTTACTAAAACTTTATTGTGTGGCCTTCTCTTATCCCCGTTCAAAGAACATATCTCATTTCATTTTGTTTTCTAAAAATTCTGTTTGAACTTTTTCTCTTCTCACTGAGTTTTGAGCAAAATCTATTTTAGACACAATAATCTGTGGATTATGCATTCTAAGTTCTTATTTTGCATTACGTTTTGGAAAAATTCTATCAAGTTTCTTTCTTTCTGCATAATTGCAATAAGATGATCTATTGTGTTTAAAGACTTTTATTACTCTCTATTGTTAGTCAGAAAATCTAACACTCCCTTATGATAATGGTACCTGAAGCCCACAAACATCATAAGGACTTTTATTTCTCTGAAAGTAGAACCAATTAGAAATCATATAATGCTGGTGGATTATGACTTGAGGGTCCAGGAGCATAATAATAGGGGTATAAAAATAAACACAGAGCAAATATGTTCCAAAACTATAAGCTTTAGTAAGAGTAGTCAACGTCTCATTGCTCTTTCATCAACTCATGTTAATTCAACATATAATTCAGTTTTGATTAATAAAACATTCTTTTAAAGTTGAATTGTGATAACTCTAAAAAATTAATAAATCAGTTTAAGGAGAATAGAGCATGATGGATCAAGGAAATGACTTTTCCATACAATGGTTCATAAAGACCTCTTTGTTGCCTTATGAACAGAAAATGTAGCAATATGAAAGTCTTGGTAATGACTTTCCAGATAGAGGAAATAGTTTTAGCATGTTCATGGCACAGCAAGGAATGAGAGAGATGGGGAGACACATAGATAATAGCATCAGAGAGAACAGACAAGACAGTCCTAATTATCAATACCCTAAAACAGAATTTTGGGGTCAAAGCTAGATTGGAGTCAGGTTTCCTTCTCCTTCCTCATCCTAAATCTAAATCTGTAGTTCTGCAACTGGAGCTTGGAGTCTAAGCAACTGGAACTAAACAACTGAAGAATAAGGATTAGAAACCAGATATTTGGCTTAATCTAAATGAGTCATGGGCAGACATGGGTATAGGATGTAACAACAAGAAGGCACAATAGAACATAGTTTAACCCATTAGATTTGTGACTCAGTGGATAGTCATTTCTCTTTTCTTGGGAAGGAGTTAAGGGGAATAGATGGAGCAATCATATACACATAGTTCAATCACATCAAAAGAGAGCTGTGTGGAAATCTCCTCAATGAAAGTGCTTCTAGAATGAAATATTTCCTAACACTTATAATTAGCTGGTAACAATTCAGCTCATCGTTTTGAAAGTTATCTAATGTATGGGAAATGCCTTAGAATGAACCTTCTAAATATTGCTGGTTTCAGATAATTTGCTGATAATATTTTGTTATGACAGCTTTGCTTCAAAGTAGTTTATAAGATGGTTGAGAGGTCACTCATGAATGTTAAGGATAAAATAATATTTTATGTAATTTGGGACAAATGTGATAGTTTATTGTTATCAAATTAATAATTATTTTAAAATTCACTTTTCTATAAACTTTATGAAAATATTCTGAGGCAGATGAAAAGATCAAAAGCACTAAAGGAAATAAATATTTGATCATTTTCTCCTTACCTAGTTAACAATCTGTATTGAAAGTGATTAATTTCAATAATAGTAACTTCGATTTGTCTGACAATAACAGATTTCAACCAGTAGAAGGATGTGTCTCTTAACCAAGATAATGGATGACATGGCAACATAACTATCGTTCTACACACAAACTCCCAACCAACTCTTAACTGGATGTTGATTATTTGGAGTGAATTACATGAATAATCATGAGTTCTTTGTTTTAATTATAGGGAAAAAATGCCAGTGAATATATTGCAGAAATGACTGAGAAAGTTAATTCCTTCCCTATTCCCCCCTTCCCGTACAAAGGGGTTGCTTATTCTTAGCATTTAAAAAAACATTTTAAAAAACTTCTTGTTAATTAAGATTCACACTTGTTAAACAAACACAAAAGTAGCATAGAATAATATCACAATCAAAAATAATCATTGTTGATAATTCTGGGTTCTTCCGAATGTGTTTTCTAATACATAGAGCTTTTCAGTGAAATAAAATAATAATGTACACATTGAGTTAAATACTTTTCACAATCAAATAAAATATAGCATAGCCACATTTTCATATCCATAGACAAACATGCATAAATATTTTAAGTACAAATTACGTTTTCCTATACTGGACATTCAAAAAAGGGAAATAAATATGTCAAATATTGTGGATATATACTAAAATGTGGGCCTTCTATAATTTATTTAACCTTGTTATTGGTAACGATATTGGGGTAAACATCCACGTGTAGTAATTTGCATGCTTTTCTCGAAAGGAGTTGGATGGGGAAAATTATTTCAAGAAAAGGAAAATTTATTTATATTTTATATATTTGGTACATTATCACTGTATTTTTCTACAAAAAACTATGAATTTTTATTTCCATGATTAATTATGATTGTGCTAGAAGATTGGCTGTGTTGAAAATATTCTTAATTTTTGCATCATACAAAAAGAAAGGGCAACTAAATATTTTCTACAAAATAACTGCAACTGACAGTCTCTCACTTTGAAATTATTAATATTTTGATTTAACTTCTCATTTGTTTTATATATATTTGGTTGTGAGGTTGAATAGCTTTATATTTTGAACAAGGTCATTTTTTAATGTTCTTTTCTGTTTTTTACTTACACTTAAAATGTCTTTTCATATTTATTGCTCTTTATATTAAGGGTATTCACATTCTGTCCTCATTTCTTTCACTTTTTTCCTCCTTGACTGTGACTATAATGTTTAATCATCATTCTGTATCTGTAATAGGCAAATCTCCAACGATTTCATAATAATTATTCAAAACACCCACCTCTGTTGAGATCTGAGGTTAAGGTTTGCTTTACATATTTACCATGAACAAGCCCCATCAAACTACTTCAAGATTTCAAAACCCTAATATGCCGCCTATTTTCATGGAGAAATGATATTCAGTTAAAATGTGTACTATAAATAATCTGTATTTTCTTGATTATAAATATAAATTTTTATTATAAAAAATAAAAATATGAAAGGAGCAAAAATTTCCCTTCTTCTGAATTCTACCCATTAAATTGTAGACCTCTTTTTTTTTTAATCTATTTATTATCACACTTCTGTGAAATGCAGTCTTCACTTTCTTCAGTCCAGTACCTGTTCGTATGACTGGCTACCTGAGTCAAAGTGGGTGAAATACTCATGGATTTTTTTTATTAATTTTCATCCTACTCAAGTATTCTGCCATGTAAGACTATTTTATTCTTTTTCTCCAGAATTCTCTCCATTTTTATGATTCACTGTTGTTTTTCTCTTTTTTCCCTACTTATTCATCTTTAGTGACCTAACTAACTTTATCTAACTGCTCTTTTGAGGGGACCACTTAAATGACTATGTGAATTTAACTATCACCTCTGTGCAGTTGATTCTGGGATCAGCAGACATGACTTATGTCTTGAATTCTCTTCAGAGACCTAATTAATAAATATGAAATAAAACTAACGATTGAATGGGATAAGGATATACCATTTGGAATTAAGAAAACTTTAGTTTAGAAATTGTTATGTAGTATTTATTCAATTAATGCCTGCTCATTGAACGTTTACTATTGAGAGGCAACATACCATGGTATGGGTTTATGATAATAAATAGATAGCATATGAGTCTCAGGAAAACTCACTTACTGTTTACTCAATTGTGAAGTTTACTCAATTGTGAAGTAGGACTTAAAATGCTCTCTTACATTAAAGGGCTTTTTGACCTCACAATATAATACACATTAAAGCAAATTGCTTACTTATATACCCATTATTGTTGAAAGAAAGAAGAGAAAGTACACAGGTTTTCCCAATTAAGAAAAAATGAGGAAATTTTAAAAATAATTTTAGTTTTAGATGGACACAATATCTTTATTTATTTTATGTGGTGCTGAGGATCAAACCCAGCACCTCACACATGCTAGCAAGCACTCTACCACTGAGCCACAACCCCAGCCCAGAAAAGATGAAGAAAATTTTAAATAATATTGAAGCTGAATAATATTCAAAGCTGAAAGCTTTCAAGAAGCCCATCTATTAAAACAACAAGAGTAAATTCAAGCTAGACCAAATATAATGCTGAATTATCCTATTGAATTGCATTACTTGAAGAGAAACTTTTGAAATGTCTATAATATAAAAAAAAAATGTTGGAATTCAGGTCCAGATAAAATAGGATCCTGTTTTTTAATTTGAGAATACTTTTACATGAAAAGGTGTATAAAGTCCCATAATAAAATAAAGGTCACCAAGGGATGTAAAAATAAACTTTCCTCGATAGCTAATTTAGAGAACTTTCGGCCACCCAATCAGAATTGATGATTACATATACACATATATACATTTCCTGAAATGAAAATACAGAGTTAAGTCATTGTTCTCCCACTGACCACATTGTAGGGGTAAGTTTTCTATGAGTTTCATGTAAGCTAAAGATGAAGCACATCAAGAAAACTCTGTGTCTCACATATGTGTTAAATGCTCAGATAGATTCAAAATACTAAAAGAGTTGCTGAAGACCTCACCCATGCACTGGACAGCTGTAGACAGGCATTATGACTTCTGGAAAGACATTTCCTCAGACCTCTCCATGCATGAGCTGAGATTGCTCTTCTGTTAATCACTATTTCTGGAGTGAGGTGGAGATGACCAGAGGATACTGGAGGTAAATGGTATGCAGTTAATTTCTTTCATGAAATTTTAACTTTACACCAGTCCTGTCCCCATTACAAATACAGTCTTAGAAAGGTAATTCTGTGTTTTTCTGATTATAAAACACATTAGTAATGAAAAAAATAAAAAGGAAGGAAAGAAAAGAAAGAATAAGTAAGGATAAAATAGGAATGATAATCAGTTTAGTAAACAGGAACATTGGAAGGGTTGAGAGGATTGGAAGGGTCTGGAGCAAAAGCTCTCATCTGTGTATTATTGTTATTCAAATCAAGGAATCATTCTTCTAGCATAACTAATAAAATTAGAACAAGTGTAAATAATTGATAACTCATTCACTTATTAATAATATATTTCAATAAAAAATCTTAATTCTTTGGAAGAACAGCATAAAATTAGGGGCAACTGACAATGCAAAAGTGGAGACATTAATTACATGCACACACACATACACATGCACACACACGTACATGCTCATACACATGTCCCAAAATGATCTGTGTACACATATATATTTTCAGATACTCCTACTACCGTGTGATTGAGTTGCCCCTTGGAAAATACATTAACAGTAGGTTTATGTAGATACATATCAAAGCAGAATTCTAATTGTCTGTGTTGATTTATTGCCCTAATCATGAAAGTATGACAAACCACTACACCTACCAGTGCCAGCTGTGGATCACCAGGAAAGGCAAAGATGAGGACACGATAACGAAGTAGAAATCAGGGAGATGGAGAAGGCAGAGAACTGAGGAAATATCTAGTGCAACTGTCTCGTGGAGTTTGGGGATTGTGGCATTTGATAATTATTCCTATTTGGGGGAAGTATATGTTGGCATATTTAGAGCAGAGAAGGAGAAACCTGAAAGAGAAGAAATGTAAAATGGAATTTAACAATGGGTTTTAGATTTTAGGGCATTTTATGATTCATTTTATTTCCAACAATTTATTATGCTTTTTCTTCCTTGACAGGTGTTCAGTAGCTCACTGTGATTGTTGAGAAGTCAGCACAGGAACCAGGGTGAGTAGCTGTTGGAAACTCTGTCAAATCAATGAAATAATTAAAGTCAGGTTAAAAACCTGCTGATTCTAAATAGGTATTTTGAGAAAGATCAAGCACATATGGTCGTGTTTCAAATATTTTAGCTTTTTTGGCTTAAAAAAATCTCACTTAAGAAAGTTAAAATTGATTTTTTCCCTTAAAAAATTAAATCTATATAAGCAATTTGATAGAAATTGCCTTTTAAAATATCATTTCAATATAGGGAATAAATCCCAACAGCTTGGGAAGCTGAGGCAGGAAGATCGCGAGTTTAAAGCCAGCCTCAGCAACAAGGTGCTAAGCAATTAAGTGAGACCTTGTACCTAAATTAAGAAAAAAAAAAAAAGGGTGGGGATGTGGCTAACTGGTTGAGTGCCCCTAAGTTCAATCCCCAATACCCCCAAAAAAGAAATATAGGGAATGAATTTTATAAGGGCAATTCCTACTCAGTTTGTACTGGTGTATGTTACTGCCCATTATCATTTGAAAATCAACCCAGGAAAGTAGTTCAAATTAACGAAAAATATGAAGTCCGTTATTACTCTTTTCTAGGTATGTCCAGTCCCAAAGTCATCTCATATATCTTTTATTTGTTAAGAGATTATAAATCACTGATTTAGTAAGTAGTCTTTTATTCCCCTTTATAAATATAATAAAAGTTGATTTCCTTAAGCCAGTGGATCTCAAAGTGTGGTCCACACATAGTGGCATAAATGATTAGAAATGCCTCAAAATTTGTTAGAAATGCAAGTTATTGTGCCCCATTTCAGACCTACTGAAAAGGAAACTCTTGGGAACAGGATCAAGAAATGTCTGTTTAAAATCTTCCACATGATTCTCATTCTCATTAAAGTTTGAGAATCACAGGATCAAACAATGATTGCTTCACTTTCTAAGTTTTTCTTTCAGCATGCTTCTGGAAACTTCTAACCTTCATGGTTCCCTAGAGGTTGAAGTGATTCTCAGGATTACAGTGAGACAGATGACTGCCTTAGGCAACATATTTACCATCATGACGTAATTCATTCAATGCAACTTCTAACAGCTTTCCTGAATAACGTTCTTGCTTCGCTTCATGCTCAAAAATGTGGCTTGTGGAAACCAAATTATACTATGAAAATTTGTAGCTTTTTAAAAATGAAACTATATTGTGTAACACCATTTTGTATGCAGAATTTGTTGACAAGTAGTAACTCAAAAAATACCTGTTTGTTGTACATAAATATGAACCAATTGCACCATTGCTTTATTAGAATTATGTACATCCTTGAATTGCATTCAGACCAATCAGATAAGTGAATTCAATCAATCAGACTCTCAATGTCTTGATTATCCATAATCAAGGATGGAGTCATTTATCTCTAAATACTATCAGAAATAGCTTAGAAAACTGGAGTTAGCAGTCAATATAGCTCTTATTCAACAACTCACATCAATTGTAAAAATGAATTGTTCATATGTGATAAGTAGAATGCAGTAAGTATGTACCAATTGGCAAAATATCTCTGATCATC
Source organism: Glaucomys volans (assembly GCA_020662805.1). Lineage (NCBI taxonomy): Eukaryota > Metazoa > Chordata > Mammalia > Rodentia > Sciuridae > Glaucomys > Glaucomys volans. The sequence continues at coordinate 115,352 of JAJEJO010000707.1, read as the reverse complement.
TCTATATGAGATTATTTGAAGAAGGTATACAAAAGGCAAAAATAAGTGACACAAGAAATTCAACTTACTTTTTCTCAAGTCTTATGGTTAAAGTCTCTTTTATTAGAGAATTTTTTAAAGAGGTTTTATTACAGGAAGACATGCACATTTTTGTTTATCTTTATTTGACCCCATGGTCTGGACAATCAGACCATGGACACTTAAACTTAACTCCTGGTTACTTCAAATACATGGTTTCAGCCTGGCAATACTGTATGCCAAAGATTATTAAAATACTCCTGGAGAAGTTCCAAGTACTTGAAGCCTTTAAGTAAACGTGATTCTTTTGATGGCTACACATTTAGTATTTATTCAAAATCATAGAATTATTTAAATTTTATGCATGCCCTGATTTAGAACTACAAAATTTGTTAATTAAATGTAAACATTTTTGTATAAGATTCCCAATATTTGTAAGATTCATATTTTTTGGCTTGTATTGAATTTCTGCTGATGAACTCAATTATAAATTGCTGACATAGCCATGACAGAAGAATACATATGCAGTAAGTATACTTGAGAATATATTTTGGTCAATAAGGATAAAATCATTTATTAAATTTCTATTGTTTTTCCAACTATTTAATGTAATTTAGAAATTAATTGAATGTGGCAATTATCTTAATAATGTTGCTCTTCAACACCTACAATTTTGACACTCCTTCAGAAGGCCACATTCTTGTTTGCATAATTTAGCAAAGTTGGGAGGTACATATCTGTCACTTAATTAAACTTGTAACATAAATAAGAAACATTACACCTATTAAATTATTGTCAGCCATTACATAATGAATAGAAATAATAAAAAGCAAGAATGAGGTTATACTTATTGATATAATTAAATGCTATAAATTAATCAAAGTAATTAATCAATAGCACCAGTTCCACACAGGAACTTTGAATTATTTTACGAAATTAACATCTGAAATATTCCAGTGTTTGTTAGATTAAGTAAGTGTGCTTAGACTTTTGGTTAAAAATGACAAGTGGAAAAAGACAAAACATAGCTTCATGAAAAATCCTAAGACTGCAGGGGACAAAATGACAAAACTTGAATGCCATGTTGTTTAACTTTGGGATTGTTGTGCTCTTTAATTAAATTGCTGTGTGATGATAGATGTATTAATAAGATGCACCATTAGGATTTCAGGACGAAATGTAAAAATAATGTTAAAGAATTCATAAATGAATTCACTCTAATTTTAAAATCAGTCCCAGATAAATGTCAATGAACAAAGTATTTATCAGGATTTCTGTTACTGTAAGAAAATTCCTGAGATAAGACAATATTCTTTAAAAGAGAAAAGGTTTCTTATGGCTCGCAGTTTAGAGGTTTCAATGCATGCTTAGTTGGCATCTTTGCTTTTGGGACTGTGTCTGGGCAGGACATCATAGCAGGAAGCTATTTCACCTCATGGCCCATAAACACAAAGAAAAGAGCACATTGTGTTTAGAAATCCCCTTCAGTGGCACACCACCAAAGACCTAACTGCTCCCATCTGACCCCACCTGTTATAGAGTCTACCACCTCCCAAGGCTTGAACCAAGACTTAAAGCATTTGGGGAACATGTAAAAGTCAAACAATAGCAGGCAATATATAAAAAAGTAACATTTAATCTATGTAACTATTGAGGTTGATATCAAAGATAAAGTAAATCCATGGAAAATTTCAAAATTTCTAAATTCTATTTTCCTCTAAGCCTACAAAATTTTCTTTCTGGAATTTATATTACTTTGGAAAATAAAATGCCCTTGGGAAAAAAATTAAAGATTTTTTTTTTCTCCACTATTTCATACTGTCCATTTTTTCCAGGTTCTCCGTCAGTTTCTGCAGAGCTGAAATCACCTGGCCTTACCACTTAGGCTCAACCCTGCATCGTTTTGATGTCAGTCTTATTTCTATTTGGGAGATGCTTGAGGAAATAAAACCAACATTGTGGAGAAAATATCAGATTAGCCTCATTGTGATTTGACTCTCGACTTGTACCTCATTCTGATAACTGGGGCACTGATATTTCCCCAGCCTCCAAAATCTCTGCTTTTTAGGTCTATCCTTTTGCAGCCAGGAATCCTTTGCTTATGCATTGTGTGATCTATCTGTTTTCATAGAGGTTTTGGTGGTGTTGTGATTGAAATAATACTGTTTTGCTCTTCTTGCTTTCTTTCTTCCCAACTCTCACCCACCTTTGCTATTCTTAACCTTAACCAGAGGCTAAGATCCATTCACCTGCCAAGAGAAAACTATAATGCAAACCACTTGCTTTATTGCCCTGTAATCTATTGCCGATTCAATTATAGTCTCCATAACTGTGATTCATTTAGCTGTTGGGGCCTTCACACTGCAGTGTAGATTTCTCTGATAGGTCATTGTTTAAAGTATGTGATAGTCTCTGATATTCAGGTAAATGAGAAATCCAAATGCTTGGACATACATAGAGCTGTCCTTGTGTTCATTGTAGGAGGCATCACTCAAGGCCACATTGAGATGAAACAGGAGTCTCTGTTTCATCAGTTTCTTTCTGGGTTCTTGTCTTACAAATTTCAAGAATAAGGAGCTGGGTGCAGGGGTCCAGTGGTGCAGGCCTGTAATCCCAGCGACTTGGGAGGCTGAGGCAGGAGTATCCCGAGTTCAAAGCCAGTCTCAGGGACTTAGCGAGGCCCTAAGCAACTCAGTGAGACCCTGTCTCTAAATAAAATACAAAATAGGGCTGGGGATGTGGCTCAGTGGCCGAGTGTCCCTGAGTTCAATCCCCGGTTCCAAAAAAAAAAAAAGAATAAGATCTGCAGAAAATAACAGAAGGAAAGAGGGAACAGAGTAGGATTTATTTAGGAGAGAAGAGGTAAAACTCCAACAATGTGGGAAGCAACTTGCTAGCCAAAAATACCCCCCAAAACAAAAAAACCTGTTTTGGTGTGCTAGCCTAGGGGTATTTGGTTTTTGGATATGAGCACTGGTCAGAATTTAAAAGTCATTGAAAAAGTATCAAGGCTATTGGTTGTGTCTTTTAACCTTTGAGTTTTAATCCTTCCTGTAACTCCCATTCAGGTTCACTTCCACCTTCCATTTTTTTCACTGCTCTGGACAAAGGAGTTGACTAGAATGTCTTCCACAGGTTAGCTTCATGGAGTGGTCTTTACACCTGAAAAAAGATCTTGATGGGGCCCATCAGTGTTTCTACTGATTATTCTTCTGGTGTAGTCTTTATTTAGGAACAAGACCTTAATTGGGGCCCATTACCCTGCCTACCTGACCATTGACTATATATTCTAATTCAGTATTAGGCACCTGCTATGCTTATTAAGGGGGGGTATTACTAATGTTATTTACAGGGTGACCAAATTCAAAGTTAGACTAAATCAGAAATTAGGTTGAGATACAAAGCTGCACTGTTTCTATTTTTGAAGATGTCAGATGACAGGTATGGTGGCAAGAAGGGAAATTTCTTTTTAAAGGAGGCTTAAAGAATGGTTTTAATAGTAAGAATCTAATTGCCTCCACTTTAACAAAAGACACAACTATTTGGTAACTGAAGTAGGATGGCAGAGGTGGTGGGATAAAATATTTGTAATATAACCAAGTTACTTTTTGTAACTGATGGTATTTCACATCCACTGTTTTAGTTGCAGAATGAGGAGAAAGATACATCCTCACTCTTTCCATTTGGGCTTTCTATTTTCAGTCTCAGCGTGGCACTCATGAAGAGTAAAGGGAAAAGGGTGCCTTTCCTGAGTATGTGGCAATCAGTCAAAACACCCCAGGCTAACACTGTTTTTCCATGTGTAATACCTTCAATATTTGAAATCTGTTTTGCAATCCAGTCAGACATTATCATTCTAAACTATGGGAAACAATGAATAAATCTTCCATTCTGAGATCTTAGGAAGTAAATTCTTCTTGAATAGTAATGCAGTTTTCTAAATACTGATAATATATGTTGGTCAAAAGACATAACTGGCATCTGCAGAAACAAAGTGAGACCATCACTTTATGTCAACAACATGGGCAATACCTCTGAATAGACAGGTGCATCAATTAATAAGCATTCTGTAGAAAAAGCCCATATCTGAGTCTTTACTAAAATGAAAACAATATCAGAGAATACAGCCCAAAGAAACTCTGTGATAAATTAATCAGAGAGAACAAAGTTTATCCTAACCTACAATCAGGAAAGACTCCAGGCTCACAAACAAAAAACAGATAAAGGGAAGATCAAATCCCTGAGGAACACCGTTAACATAATTGAACACTTAAATGCATAAGAAACAAATTGAGACCACTTAAGTAAATAAAGAGAAAGCTATGTAAAGACAGCATCAAGATGCTACAATTGATCTTTTACTGCCACCATCTCTGGAATTAAGCAGGACTGCCATCTCTAAGGACTAGTTCCTGGGTATAGAGCTAAATGGTTAGGCATGTGAATTTCTACAGGAACAGCCTGGCTTGCTAGCATCTGGCAGATGTATTATCTTCGGCAAGATTCCTATCTTATTTATGACCCAGTTTCTTTTTAATAAACCAGGCAAAATTAATAACACTGCCTCATAGAATATCGTGATTTTCAAATGTGCTAGTCAAATAAAGTGTTTACCCTATGGTGCACAGCCTAGAGTAAAAAAGACAGTTAAAAAAGTACTTTCATTATATTTCTTACTATTATTTTTATTACTAGGTATAGATAGGCATGCCAATTTAAAACATATACTCATATAAGTAAGTGAAAATGCATGAATTAGTTGTTAATAGAATTTTACTTTCTATTAAAAATCCAAATCAACTCATAAAATAAATGTGCCTAAATTATACTTGTTTAACTTCCATTAAAATCTAATTTCTTTGTGAAAAATTGAACGGGAATTGACTAAGTTGCAGTATAGTTTTTGAAATATTGTAGCCTAAAAGTCAAAATTATGATGGTGAAATTTCACTAATATCTGATGTATGAATTTTAAAATATCATAACAATCTTAGTTACTATTGTATATTTAGACATTAGTTGGTAAGTTAAATATGCATCAACCATCTACTAAATGGTTTGATCTGTTTTAAAGAAGTTACTATAGTTACTTGCACAAGATATTTTGTATTATTTTATTTACTTTTTTGACAAGCTTAATTGAGGTATGAAATATGTGTAATACCATTATAAATCTTAAATTCACCGGTTGATAACGTTTTCTGTGAATGATCACATGAGGTAAACAACACCCAGATGATAACACAGCTATAAGCTGTGCCCCAGACATCTCTCACCTGTCTGCTTCATAGGCATTTTACAGTCCCAAACATGGTCAATATTCTTACTGTATCACCTAGGTTGATTTCAAATGACTCTGATTTTTACCTTGAAATCACATAGTATGTAGTATTTTGTGTTTATGATTCTTTGGCTCAACTTCAGTATATAGCACTGATTTGTATTGATGCTGAAAACAGCATTGTTTTCTGTTTCCTTGCTGTATTATAGTTTGTTATGCAAATATTATATAATATTATATAATATATAATATTATATAATATATAATAATTATATAATATTATATCCTATTCTATTTATTGAGGGATTATTTGAAGTTTTTTGACATTATAAACTGTACTTAATGAACTTTCTTGTACATGTCTGTACTCTATTTATTTATTAATTTCTGTTAAGAATGCACTAAATATCAAATTGCTTGCCCATAGGATAGGTTTATGTTTAATTGTGGAAGGTACTGGCAACTGATGGCCCAATTTAAATAACCAACAGAAGTTTATGAGAGTGTTGTTGATCCTTTAAGTTCCCACAATTGTTATTGTTGCTTATATTCTGGCATATTTTTAATTTACATTTTTTCTGATGTTTTATTGTATCAAGCACGGTTTCATGTTCTTACTGGTCATTTGAATTTCTTCATTTGTAAAAGCCTACTCAAGTTTTTCACAGGTTCATTTAAGGGAGTTTGATGCTTTCTTACTAATTTGTAGGATTCTTTGATTAGGAGTTTTATTATAGATGTATATGAGACAAATGTCTTATTTGTAGAGCTTGCTTTTTGAATCTCTTTAAAGTATCTTTTAATAAACTGAAGCTTTAATTAAATCTAGTTTTGAAAAGTAACTTTTAGGTTTTATCAAACCATTGTACCGGAGAAAAAAATGGCAAATGGAATAATGTTTTAGATTCATTGTTCTGTATCCTTTTAATTCAATTCTAATAGTTTTTAACTGATTGCATTTTCTGAAAGGAATGGTTCAACAAACTAGTTTCTAACAAAAGAGATGTAGTTTTCACCCCCCAAAACCAATATTTGTTTGCCTGTGTCTTTCTAAATTTCCATGTCATTTTTATAGCTTATTTGAGGTTGAGGATATTGGTTATAATTGGTGACAATTTAAACTGTCAAAATTAATATTTCTGCAACACATCTCAGATACTTGTCTATAGTAGCAAAGTGGATTGTTAGATTGGTCTATTTTTATGTAAATGTCATTAAACTTAGAAGAGACTGTTTTCTGAGAGGAAAGGGGAGTCCCAGTGGATGTCTTGGTTCTTTCAGAGCTCCATTTGCAGTTGAGCAATATGAGCTTCCCCAGTTCCATGGTAAAAACACTGCATGACTTTAATTTCTTCCAGAGGCATTTTCACTTTCAACTAGGTAAGACATTGCCTGCTAGACTGTTCCCTGAAAATCTGGAAAGCAAATGTAGAGTACTGAAGCTTGCTACCTGGCTTTGTTTAAACAAAATTTTGTGTTCTTTTCAGAAGAATCATGCTCCAGCTCCCTAAGTAAGATTGACATACAGGAAATTTAGGAATTGGATGGACTTTAAATTTTGACTGTTCGACCATCAAACATAAACTTTGGTTCATGAAGTTAAGCTTTATCCTATTCTATGTCAATATATCTATGAAGATAGCTGTTCACAGTTTTGAAAGTCGTTGAAGCAGTTTGTTACTCGTGGTCTGCCTTCAAACTCAATAATTAAGTTTACTGCCACTTTGGACTCTTTCAGTAACATGGAACATGATTATTTAAAATAAAGATTTATTGTGTTCTTAATCTTCATTTATTGTCCAACAAACCATATGGTTAGAAGAAAGAGTATTTGAGGTTCATAACAGTTTGTTCAGGAATCATTTCATAAATGACATCATTATTTTATTTGGAACTACATCTTCCTAAAACAAAACTTAAATCAACTCAGCTTTATAGCCTAGGTATCAGTAAAGATTATTTGCACAAATCCACTCCAACTAATTTACCTAATGATAAATATTCTTGTATAGACTCATATTATATAGAGAGTTCAGTAACAAATTGAGTTTTATGCATAGCTACAAATAGGGTCAAAGTGATGTTTCTGGGATATTCTCCACCTTATTTCTTTCCTATACTTGCCCCTTAGTCAATTTGGACTGCTATAACAACACATCACAGACTGGGTGACTTAAACCATGGACACTAAATTGTCATGGTCCTAGAGGTTAAGAAGTCCAAGATCAGGGTGCTGACAGGTTTGGTGTCTGTTTGGACCCTCTTCCTGATTTTCAAATGGCTACCTTCTGGCTGTATCCTCACATGGCATGCATTCCTCTTCTTGTGAAGGCATTAATCCCATCATGGTGCTCTACTCTCATGGTCTTACCTAAACCTAATAACCTCCTGTAGGACCTACCTCCATGTAATCGCATTGGAGAATAGAGTTTCAGCATATAAATTTGGTGTGTTGGGGTAGAGGGACAAAAGTCTCAGACCATAATGTCTCTTCTTGCTTTCTTCTCTGAAAATCCTATTGTGGGTAAGCTTCTTTGACATGACAGAGCATGGCTGCCAATGTCCTGAGCAGAGATGCCTTTACAACTTTTGACTACCTTTCAGAGATGGCACTGACATACATTTTTAATGTCTTATGGTCCAAATTAAAAAAATAAGGTTTATTGGGAAAAATTATAAATGGAAAATACACAATATAAAAATGGAAAATACACAATGTGTTGTAAGCACATTTCTAAAACTAAGGTAGACTACAGCAAGAAAGATATACCCTTAAAATAACTATTTATAAGAAAGATAATCAGGAGAAATCTGGTTGTGTATATTGTAAACCGGATCTACCTGGTCAAGGAGAGCCTTTGGAACTGAGTGGCTGGAACAGCCTGCTTCTATCTTGAGATGGCTAATGGAGGATTGCTGAGACAGGTGCTTCTTGACACATCTTCAGATTCACTTTGCCTTACAATGCAAAAGGAAGAACTGTGTCTCCATGCCAGGCATATATTTCTTGTCTCTTGGTAACTCCACCCTCTACCCTTCAATTCCCATCTCACTCTGCTCTATGATTGTGGGATTTAATCTGCATTTTGGTTTTGTCAGTGGGGTTTCCTGTTTAGCTCTGCCAGTGGGGACACAAGAGGGAGACAGAGGAGAGGGGAGGGGGAAGACTTGTTTGATCCTGTTAGTTCCCTGTGAGTTTCTAGCTTGCTTTCTTTCTCTGTTAGCATCACACAAAAACAGCACTTCCCAGCAGTAGCAGAGCTTTCTCATAGCAGCAACCAAGTTCAGTTTCAAAGTTTCCCAGTATTTGCAATCGCAGACTCATAATTCACATCTCTGAAACACCACTGTCTGCCAAAGCACCTCTTCAGAGGTCTGGGTCTGAGACCTAGGACTGCTCCTCCAAATGCAGTGATAGCAACTTGGGGAAGCCTCCTTGTCAATAGTCTAACTTTGTACTCTCGAGGTCCCTCTCTAAGTTTCTAAGTTTTAGTAATTCTAGTCTCTTCCTTTTGTTCCTTTGGCCCTATTGGTGATGCCTGGTTTCTATGGCTGCTATCTCCTTAACAGGCTTCTTTTATCCTTTCAGTTAGTTAGTTAATATTTTTATTGCCATGATAATAGAGGCATATTGAGAAATTTTTTTTGGGGGTAAACATTCATTCCACAACAATCAGGTTCCTGGTGATGATGTGTCTAGTTCTGTCCCATCTTGATAAACACTAAAAGGGTTATATTCCTCTGCCACACAAAGTTTGAAGCTTTTATTAGAGACTGGGAACTTACATCTCTTTGAACCCAATTTCTGTTACTTGGGTAAAAGGAAAACTTCCATCCCACCTGTTAGTACCCAGTGACTTTTCTCTTGCAGTTTTGTAGAGACTAATTTGATTTTACTGGAATATCTCATAATGATGAAGCATACCCCGTCTGTTCTCCATTTGGATACCACCCTTCTCACAACTGAGGCCAGGAAACCTCTAAGATAGCAGCATCCTTTCCTCTCAATATGAAAGAGCAACATGGAGAGGTGAAGAACCACCAGATCTGAGCATAGACTTGGCATTTTCTACAGGGACAAATGTTAGCAGGATTATTGGCTTTGATGTGTCTCTGGGAAAATTCAGCTTGTGTTATTTCTTCCTTTACTGAAGAGGTGGGTGGGAAGATATGGGTGGGAATCCTGGAAACAAAACCATGGCAAATTTACTGTTGTAGACCACAAGGGAAAGAAGAGACCAAGTATGTGTAAGTTCTAGAAATGCAAACTGCTCTGTGGATTTATCAGCAGATATGCATTCAAGCCACTTACTTTTCCAAATATACTCCTTAGTTTACAGGTATTTGAAGGGAAAGAAAATCTATTCAGGGATATTTATTAATGTATTTAACCAAAGCATACCTTTGTTTATGAGAATTACATATCAGAAGCTCAAGAGACCTTGCTCTTACTCTATTAACCAAATACACATTAAAACATGTTGCTAATTTAATAACTTCAAAATTATTTCCTGTAAGAAATTGAATCAGGATATGAATAGTAGTGAGTTATAAAAAATTCAGTGAAACAGGTATAGTGGTTGAAATGAATTAAAATTATTTCTACAAATTTTTTAAGTAGAAGAGAATTGTGTGTCTTCACTAAGAAAAAGAAGTTCATTTGAAGCCATTTTTCTTACATACCAAACAACATAAAACAAGAGGCATTAATGGCAGAGTTTGACAGAAGTGAAAAGAGCCTGCAGCAAGTATCAATACCCTACCTGTTAATGTTATGAAGGTTGTGAAAATGAAGCATTGCTTTCAAAAATTGTTTCTTTCAATGTACTTATTTTCTGCTGGAGAAAAGTACAAAGAGAAATAATGTTAATATAAGCATCTATAGTCATAAATATTGAAGATTTTATTTGCAGTAATACTCCAGCTTGCCTCTCCATTACATTACATTGAGAGGACCTACTTTAGAATGTTTTAGTTGTTGACATAATCTGGGTAGGTACCTGGATAAAGTGTCCTATAGCAAAGTAGAATAGTAAAGAAGTAGCAATTGTCAAAGTGAAAAAAATTACCTGGTGATTGGATTCTGTGAACTTTTCAGTGGCACATGAGTTAAATATCATGCTTTAAAGGCAAACAGATGTGATATTCAAATGTGAATGCTGATACCATTGTGTATAGTTTAATATCTGAAAAGGTAAATGTTTATATTAAATTAAATGACTGTTGCTGATAAGATGCGCAATATAAATTTGAGAATATGATGATTTAAGAAAACTAATAAATAGAAACAGAAAGTGGTTTATAAATTGTTCTTTTACTAGATGAGAAAGTCTAAAAAAATTCAACTCTGCTATTTTTATTTTATATACTAACAAAGTATCAGAATGATGCATGAGTGTAGACAACTTTCCTTAAAATTATTAAAAACCCTGCATTTTTCAAAATTAAACTAGAAAAGTACAACCAACCTGAATTATCTCTCTATGGGCTACAACTCATGATCCATATACTGCATTGAAAGGTCAGAGCACCTTCACAAACATTAAAAAAGTTATGATGGAAAAGGCACAATTTTAGAAATCAAAATTCTGATACCACTGTTTTTTTTTTTGTCATCTTAGGTAAATTAAATGCACTTTATTCCTTTTTATCATGGATTTTTGTTTCAGAACAAATGAAATAACATATAAAACAGGTTCAAGAATTATGAAAAGGAATACAGGAGAAAGATGCACACAGTTTAGATTCTCTTTTGGGCTCCATACTTGTCTGGGGGATTTCTTAGAGGAACCTTAGGAGGGGGTGTGCAAATGATACAACATAATTTACGTTAGAACGAAAGTATCCTACAGTATTTTTACAATACAAAGAAAAAGAACATGGACTCCATGTTTTCAAAGAGGGCATTTGTTTTTACAATATAAGCATCATGAATTCAGTGTATATTGTTATATCCCAATTTTTTGAAAAGTACACATTTATAGAGCAGAATTAATTCAGTGAGTTAAAATGGGCAAATTAAAATACATTGTACACAGATGAAATGCCTCCTATAGGGAAATATTTAACGTTAGAGATAAGTGAATGCTGGATATTCACCTAATAATAATTCATCAGACACATTACTTCTTTCATCCAATATAATTAATACTTCACAATGCTCGAGTATTAGAAATCAGAACATTGATACAGAGCTATCCTAAATTGTAGCAAGGAGAATTATGCATTGCAGAATTCCAGGTGTGTGCTTCTGCTGTCAGGAGCTGTGACAGGAGGCAAGCAGTGTGGTTTCAACAGGTTGTCCACAACCTGGGTTTTAGTGTTAAGTGCAAAGGAAAGAGGTGCTTGAACAAGTAATGCTAAAGAGGCACAGTGAACACAAGAAAGAAAAGTGTAATAAGCGACTGCACAGAAAAAGGAAAATGAAGATTTTAGGAGCTTCTGTGACAACCTATTGTACTTTGAGTGCTGTCTAAAGAGATTTTTAGGAGGGTTTACTGGGCACTTGCAGAGAGAAATACCCATCATATCTACAGAATATTTACTCTAAAGATGTTCTTTAGTTCTGAAAGGGTTTTACATTTAGTCTTAAGGGAAATGGTTACTTGTTTTAAAGTCAGGAGAGCTCACATTGGCCTCAGAATGACCCACACAATTCTCAAGATCAAAAAGAAAAATACCTGGATATTTCACAAGATAGTACATAATCATGTTATAATAGTTATCTTTTCTATAGTCAACACTTTTGAAGGAAGTTCTGTTAACTGTACATGTCTACTCCAGGGCACCAAATATTAGGTTCTACATCCAAGTTAAGACTTATATATTAATTTTTACTACTCATTATATCTCATTTCAAACTTTATTGGTTAAAAATACATTTTATTTCAATGTATTCTATGATTTTTTAAAAAATTATCCAGTTAATTAGTAAAGTATCAATAATTCAAGTTTTGAATTTTTTATAACTCAGTTTATTTTTCTGTAGGTATTTTGTGTTTCATATAGTTAGAAATATTTCTGTAAAATTACTTTGCATTATGATTAAAACCTTGAATGCAATACAAATAGTTTCATGTCATTCCTAACATCTTTTGGTTATATAGCAAATATATTTTAAATGAGCATAATTTTTTAGTAGATTTAAAAATGAATTTCAATAAAATTGAAATAATCAATAGTAGGTTATGGCAGAAAATTAAGGCAAACTATAGTAAAATTTAACAAAGAATCTATGAAATATTGTTTTAATCTGAATCATAATTACAAAATCGTTTTTCATGTCAAAATTTCTTGATTTCAGGGAAGTGTGATTTGTTCTTCTGTAACTGTGGAAACACATGGCCAAAATGATTCCACTATGTAACTATTAATCTTCCATTCAAATTGTGGTATTTTAGCATAGAGCACTCTTCATAATACTGAAAATAAATTTGTTTTTCTACAGCTACATTTTAAAAATTTCCATTTTAGCTTGGAAATAAATTTAAATAAAATATTTTTAGTCATACCAAGTCCATGATGCCTAAAAGATACTTCCAGCTGATCCTTTTTGTCAATATTTTGACACCTATTTTAAGTTCTTGCTAACCTTAAGTAGCTATGTCTGAGACTGCAACAAAGCTAATCTGATTAATTTTACAAATATGCTTTGCCTTTTCTTTTCCATTTCCACACATTTATACATGTCAACTTCTCTGGTTGGACTATTTTTCTGAAGTATAACAGCCTGTCACCTCTTTTAGTCCTGTTTCAAAGCTTAGTTGAAATGAAATTTCTTACATGAATTCTTTATTTTTTTTAATTTCAGATAACTCTGATAGCTACTGTCCTCATTAGGGTACATAGTCTTTTCAATTGCCTTCAGCAGATCGAAAGTATTCAAGCTCCTTAACATATGTGTAAGGCTTTGCATATTATTATTAATTGTTGTTAAAAATAAACTATACAGAGAGACAAAATGAAATATCTCTAAGGTATCAGCACTGGGAGAATTTAGATGAACATCAGATATCTTTTTAATTTTATAAACTTTGGCCCTTATAATAGATTCTATTTTCTATTATTACTCTTGCTCAGAGGCTCCTAGTATCTTGAAGGCATTTTATAGTCTTATTTTTATAGGAATCCATTACCTTTCCCACTGTGTTCATCTTTCCTTTTTTATTTTAATTCTCTCTTTGTTCTGATTTCCTTCATTTATATTTTAGTAAATTTTGATGTTCTTGAAGCTTCCCTATAAATCACCTCAAACCTCTTTATATCAAAGAGAAGCACAAGCCAGCAGAAAATAAATTGTGTGAAAACAATTATCCTTATCTGGACAATAAATTCAGTGGAGATTGCATGAGAAAATAATTTAAGACACAAAAGCATATGTTTGAACTTCTTTCTTATTTTAAAACTAAGCAAAAATTAACTTTAGAAATAATTATTATACAAATCAAAGAAGTATGTATGCTATTGCAAAATCAATGTACACATACTTTGTGTGTATGTGTGTGTGTGTGCACGTGTATGAGTGTGTTTCCTTAAGCACTAGCACTGAAAGGCATAGTTCACCAGCTGCTTGGAGTGTGACCAATGGACAGCTGAAGGCTTTGAGTCCTCTCCTGGTGTGTCCCATAGCTGAAGAAAGTTGCATTGCCCAAGACCATGCCTCATTTTTGAGGGTAGCCTGCATCTAAAAGCACATTGTCACAGTGTTTATAACAACCCATCTCCATTGCTTCATCTCACTTCAGCTCTGATACGCCATCCAAGCTTCAGAGCTTGCATTTTTCAGTTTTTTCTTACTATAACTAAACTACCTGACAAGGACAACTTAGAGTAGGAAATGTGTTTGGGCTGGTAGTTTCAGAGGTTCAGTCCATGGTGTGTTGAATCAATTGTTCTGGACCTGAGGTGAGGCAGAACATCATGGCAGAAGGGTGTGGCAGGTGGAAGCTACTCAGCCCCTGGCAGCCAGGAAGCACGGAAAGTGCGCCAGAGGCCAGGAACAAGACTTAATGCCCAAGGACATGCCCCAGTGACTCACTTGTTCCTGCCATTCCCTGTGAGTCTCACCCAGGTGGTCCATTCAAATTAATAAACTATCATATGGATTACTCAACTAAGGAGGTTACAGCCTCTGAAAATTTCAGCATTATCTAACATGAACTTTTTGGAGACACTTCATATCCAAGCCATAACACAGTCCTCTGTGGAGTTAGTTGGCACTTTTGGTAGGATTGTTTCATATTCTACTTTATTCTGCTTCTCAGTCCTATTTTTTCACTTCTCATATAAAGATAAATCTTGAGATCACTTCCTAATGAACTTCCTATACACTCTTCTTTATGTCAGAATCTGCTTCACAGTGAGTTTGACCTTTGCATACATAGATAGAAAGATAGGCAGATAGCTAATACAAACATACAAATGTACAGTGATCAGCAGATAAGCTTACCAGTAAATAACTAATATTGAACGAAGTGAACAAATCTCTATGATCCTTAAAGTTTACCTCAAACCCCTTCCTCATTATCCCAAGAATGTATTTAATCTTCTTATGCTGCTATATGGAAGAAGGTCAATTTTCATTCGGTCTATAAAGGACTGAACTTACCATGAGGCAACAAGTGTGTACTCTAGATAATCAGGCACGTGGGTTTGAACCTTAGCTCCTCCACTTACTAAATGTGTGACCTTGGGTCATTATTTACCTTTCTGAGCCTTGAGTTCCTTATTTGTAACCTGAGTATAATAAAAATAACTATGCCACAGAGTTGTTGGAAAAAATAAAATGAGTTATTTTAAACTGCTTGCAAAAGAAGATAGCAAATTTAATTTATGGTATTAACTATGACCATAAAAATAAAAAGATGGAATCACCAGTTCTGTGTGTTAAGCACTTTTGGGTTTTTAAAAAATAATGACTAATTATTCCATATGGCTTATATAGATAACACTCTACTGAAAATGAATGTATAGCATGATATAACTAATAGCAACTAAAATGTAGACATGCAAATTTTTTCTTTAATTTTAGTATTATAAGAAAATAGATTATAAACTAAGGGACATGAACATTTTCACCAATATATTTAGGTTATCAAGTTACAGTTATATTTAGATAGATATTTTAAGTAATTATAGGCATAAA
Source organism: Glaucomys volans (assembly GCA_020662805.1). Taxonomy (NCBI): domain Eukaryota; kingdom Metazoa; phylum Chordata; class Mammalia; order Rodentia; family Sciuridae; genus Glaucomys; species Glaucomys volans. Next base: position 99,909 of record JAJEJO010000707.1, on the reverse strand, counting down.
TTAGAACTACTATGGTGATTTTGAATATCTGTAAATTCTTACAAACTTCCTCCATCAAAAGTGAAGTCAACGTCCCCTCCTCTTGAAAAATGGCCCAGCCTTTGAGCCTGCTGCAGTAGTGTTCTAGAATGACAGTCTTGAGTATTCAGAAAGGCCATTTCAAGCTTCTTGAGAGTACTTTGTACACTGCCTGTTATGGTTTAGAGGTGGAGTCCCCCAAAAGCTCATGTATGACATAATGCACAAAAGTTTAGAGGTGAAACAATTAAATTATGAGAGTCTTAACCTATTTAGCGCATTAATTCCCTGATAGGAAATCAACTGGGTGGTAATTGTAGACCTTTGGGTGTGGCTAGAGGAGGTGGGTCACTGAGGGGATGTCTTGAGGTTTATATTTTGTTTCTGGTCTGTTGTCTCTGTCTTTGTCTCTCTCTGTCTCTGTCTCTCTCTCTCTCTCCATCCCCCCTCCCTGTTGACCATGCCCTGAGCTTCTTTCCTCCATCCTACTCTTCTGTCATTACATTCTGCCACACTTGGACACAGAGCAATATAGTCAGCCATCTATGGAGTGAGACCTCTGAAACCATGAGCCCCAAATAAACTTTTCCTTCTTTAAAATTGTTCATGTTGCAATTTTGTCTTTGGGTCACAGCAGCAAAATAGCAGACTAAAACACTGTCTCTGGGAAGCTTCAGTCACTATGGAAAAAGTCCAGTTTCCACAAGTCCATTCGTGTAAAGAGCACACAGAAAGATGCTAAAGTTGATCCAGTTGTCCCAGTGCCTTGCTTTTGGAATCTTAATAGACCAGTTGGCAGACATGCAAGGGAAGAAACTTTTAACATGACCCAATTAGAGAACCTGATTAAGAACTGTTGAGCCAGTCATTCCCCAGACTTGAGCAAGATAAATGAGTATTCCTATTTAAGCCACTCTTGCAATGATTTGTTAATGCAGCATGAGTCAGTGACAATGGATATCTGTCCCTTTCTAGATTCTAAATTAATTAATTTTATGTAAAATAATGAATGCAAGAATCAAAGCTCACAGAGACATTTATTAACAATCCAGTTTTCAAAATTTTCAAGATTTTATAAAATACCTTTAAATTCTGTCAAGCAATAATTAAACATTACTCTGTTTTCTCTGCTTCTACTACAATGAAGATTTTTTTTCATTTAGTTCAGAAGATAAGAGAGGACAGCTATCATCCAACACCTACACATATGCGCATATATACACACACACACATACACACAGACCATCCTACCTCTGTTTGTGAAGCAAACAAGGAGCAAAGTTGCTATTATTAAGATCCATGGGCAGAGCCTGGTTAATTCTTTATAGAAGTTAGGTATTTTCTTTTTACTTAAAAGAGAGATAACTGAGTCAGAAATGGCATTCACTCATTACAGTTTGGGCTCTTTTCAGTTCTGAGAAACTCATCTCCTACTCTCTAATCAAATAATTATAAACTAGAAAGTGCAAAGTTCAGGTCAGAGAGATATGAGAGTTTCCCCATATAGCATGATTTCATGTTCTCCATTTCCCTATCATGTGAAACCATCTGTATAAAATAATACTGTCAATATCTTGTGGTTACAGTGAAGGAAGGACACTGAGAAATTACATGCCTGATCTTTCTTTAATGAAAGAAAGACAGACCCATGTCTATTGGCCAAGAGTCTTAATCCACAGGCTAAGAATTTAGCAAGGGGCCTGGCTCAATTAAACTCTCTATTTTCTAATGGAAATATGTATAGATTTTTGGCTGCAAGGACAAGAATTTAGAATTATACCTTAATTAATATTTTCTATAATAATTAGCAATGGAAACTATCCTATAGAAGAGGGTGTTCTGTTGGCATAGTCTCTTCTGAAGTCTTTCTTTGCATACACATTTTCAAAGTGCTTGAGAATGATGTTGCTTTAATCAATGTTCTGTGCTTGAATGGTTGTTCTTAAACAACAGGAGTGAAAGATGAGAGATTAATTATGGGAATGATATTTTAGTTCTAGACTGTAAAACATTTTTGTTTTTATTGAGGTAAACACTTCTTTATAAATGAATTCAAAAGGAAAATTTTGAAAGGCAATTAGAAACAGCTGCCCAATACGCTGAAGTCTACTGGGACTTAGTTTGTCAACTGTGGAAAAATAATTCTGATTAAGTAGCACCGAGGTTAGTCATTCTGGCCCGCTTTGAGTTGCTGATGTTCAAGCCTCACTAGAACCTTCCCCATCTTTTGGCACCTGAGTGTTGAACATCTCACCTCTGGCCACAGACTGAAACTGAACCAATGGGAATGACACACCCAATTTGGAAACAATCCTGCTGGCGGCTGAGGGGTAGGACTCTCTGAGGAGGACCAAGTTGATATGACAACTCCACTGAAGCAAATCACCACCGAAGCAGAAGATCTAACATATGCAAGCTGTTTTTCATTCTTATGCAGAATGTCTAGAAGAAGAGAATAACATTAAGAGTTTTTTCATAGCTTGATATTTTTTCTCAGCATTTCTTCTAACAACTTATCTAAAGATTATTATTGAGAGTTCTAAAAAGCCATGATTCTATGTGCTCTGAGAAATGCTAGGGTCCAGATATGTTAATGCTGACAACAGGAAAACACATGCACTTATTAAAAATTCATGACAGTACTCTATCTAAAATTTTCAGAATTATTAACACCTTTTAACTGACGTTCAAGGGAAGAGCTAAACGTCCAAACCATATCAACAAATAAACATAGGTATCGAAGATCCTTCATTACCAGTACTAAGCTAAATTCTTCTCTTGTGAATTTCCATATTCTAGAAATAAAATGGAGTTTTCTGTGTCTTTCCCTCCTACTTTGTATTTTCCCAGTTCATTTGTTAAAGCCCTGGCTGTAACAGATTGTCAAATTAACTGTAGTATGATTGAAAATTAAAGAAAAAATGGGAGAGACTAATGTGTATTTTTTGAAGGAAGAAGAGTCAAGGTTTTTTTGGACTGTATAACCCACATTGAGTAGAGACAATAGCTATGCAGATACCTGTGTGCCAGATAAAATGTAACTTTTCCCTTTCTCATTCTTCCTGTCCATCATTCTTGGATATGTAGCTTTCCTTTTCCTTCAAAGATGTGTCTGACTCAGGGAGAGGTATGGGAGATGGTTTTGTTTCCTCTATATGTAAATTATGTGGAAATCCATTTGAAGCAAGGGAAGGATCAAAACATATTTCTATACTAGGGAGAAGGCAACCATCAGTACTAATTTACAGCCATTTAGTATATATGAAAAACAGAAACAAAGGCATACACTATTTGAATAAAAGTTTTTAAAATAAGATGTGGTTCTTGAACTTTAATTTGCATTCCACTTTGATTTTCTAAAGAAGAGAGGATGGTCCATATTCAAGATTGACAGGTTTTTACCTAGGTTCTTTTGTTTTTACAATATCTGCAAAACTTTCCTAAGAGCATTGTGGTAGATTATTTCCTATATTACCAACAGACTCTTTAGCTGTCTTAAAAAAAACATTGATTGATTTATTCTTTGGTCATAACTAACAGAGGAAAGAAAGTTATTATCAAAAATGCAGTTATACTCAAAAGATTTTGACTTTTCTGAATAAAGAAATAATACATAGTGCTTGACATTGCACCTATAATTTTACACTCCAGTGATTTTAATATAATGAATAATAGATATGTAATTTCAACTTTCAACTTTAGTAAGAGATGGGTTTGTTTCTGCCACTTGGAATTTAGATTCATGTCTATTAGCTCGTATGAAGGACTTCCAGTATATAAGTGTGCCAGTCATCAAAATGTTCAAATTTATATGTGATTATTTTGCTATTTTTTTTTTATTCAGAATGTTCATTTTCTTGGTCAGTGGTAAGTTGTCACATAGAGTACCAAAGAGATTCTGTATAGGTTGATTGAGACAATTTATCTCAACTCCAAAATTCAAATATTTTATTCTTAGTTTTATTTAATAGTCATTACCTTATAAGTAGTAGTTATCAAAGTGTGGCCCCCAAATAGTAGCATTAGCATTATCTGGGATTTTTTTGGAAATGAAAATTATCAGATCTTTACCCAACACTACTGATTCAGAATCTCTGGAGGTGGGATACAGAAGTCTATTTTTAAGGAGCTTTTCAGATGATGTGCAGTCAATTTTGGGAGTTGATAGCCACACTAGTGAGTAGAAATAAAAACAAAATTGATGGCTTTACATGTAGAGAAATAAAGCAATAATAGGATGGATCAAGCAAATAAAGCTACCATCATATATGCCACACTTAGAAACTTTATTTATTGACCTAATAACAGTATATAAATCTGTTTTCCAATGAAGTTACCAAATCTCTTTCAGATATATCACTGTATTGGCTTCCCACAATAACCCTCTGAGATAGCACAAACAAAACATTGCTCCTAATCTTTAGCTAAAAGAAAAAAAAAAACCCTCAAGATATTTTGTCATAAGTCACCTAGTTGGAGATGGTATTAGAACTCACCTTCTGTCCCTGGGCCTCCTTGTAACATACCTTGGTATAAGATCCCCATGAAAGGGAACTGATTTAAAATGCAACACATTTTTATCATTCTGCATAATGAATGATATTATCAACTTTGGCTATTACTTTTCATTCTAAGTGACATCAGAGGGAACATCTCTAGTTAAAATTTCAAGATCTGCATGCTGTGAATATATTGAGAAGAGTAACCTCTTATACATGGTACATTAGAGTTTACTTACTGTCTTCAGGTATTCAAATCTGTGAAACTTGTAACAAAATATCTTTCAAGAGAATTGCAATATTTAGCTTTCTTGCTTTCTCAGAATAAAATCTAGTCAAGTCATCACAAATTTATTCACTGATGAGGCATTTTTTAGTGCTTATTGTAGGACAGGTCCTCATTTACTCACTAGAAAAATAAATAAATATTATGTCTTGTACTCTGAGAGCTTCCTTTAGGAATAAAATAAATCTCATCAAGGGCTAAGCCACCATTACCTTGGCTGTAGTATAACAATTAGCCTCTTTGCTGTTTCCGTGTGAACTTTCTCCCCTGCTAAGGTAGACAATAAACCTTTCAGTCATAAAAGGAATCAGATCATTATTCTGCCAAAACTCTCTAAAATCCTCCCATTACTTTTGTGAAAATAATGCTAAATATTTTCCATACAATAGAAGGCTCCATATTATCTGTTTCCCTGTGTATTTTCTGGTGTACATTGCTTTAACCCTCTCCTTATTCTTCCTTCAGCATGCTAACTTTAGGTTTAACTCAAGTCCTCTGAGCCAGTTAGTCATTTGCCCTGAAATGCTTTCTCCCTGAAAATCTATATGGTCCATTATTTTACTTCATTTTGTTTTCTATTCAAATTTCACCTCATTAGAAATTCCTCCCTGACTGATAACTCCATGTAAAAAATACCACACAGTCCCCACCCAGTCACTAAATTTCCTTCACCTCGCCACGTTTCTTGTGCTAGTAGGTATCATAAAATATATGTAAGGTGAACCTACAGTAAATCATGTACAACTATTTGACTATTAGAAATATTAGACTTTGAAAGAACCAAACAACATGGCAAAAGATATCCTCTTTGCACATTTGTATGAAGTCAAAATCTTTTGAGTGTAACTATATACAATATATGTATGTTATTCACTGATTATCTGGTAAGAAAAAATAAAATATTACGAGAAATTATCCATACAATATTTTCATATTCTATAAATGAATGAACAACTTTGGTTGATATATGATTAAATTATGATGGGGAGCTTTCTGCTTTTTATAAAAAAATTCTATGGTGCAATATGTATATATTTGGAAATTCTTGTGTAAAAAAAGTTCATTGAAGCAGGGTTCTTTTCTTATTCATCCTTGTATTCCACAGAAAATATAATAGAGTATGTTTTAGGTAAAAATTGCTTATATATAAATAAAAGAATAGCAGGTATATACACTTTCATTTCCACATAACTTAGAGTTCTTCTTACTTTTGCTATTTGAGGTCAGCTACTTGCTATCCTTGCTTGATGGTGAGGCATTTTTCACTGCAATTTAGTGTAACAACTCCTTACTTTCTGGTGGTGGTGTTCTGTTGGTAATGTTTTCATTAATCATCAATCATTTTCTTTTTTTCTGGTTATACAGTTCTGGAGAGTAAGCTGGCAGATTCTGTACAAGGAAACTGCCCATCATAAGTAAAGAAACAATTTTCTTGAGCTCTTGCACTGGTGAATGTGACCTTTATAAAATGGTGGGCGATTAGAAAACCCCCAAAACACACCAACCAAGTTGTTATAAGTAAACTGAACATCTTGAAGAATAAATAAGAAGGCAATGGCTTCCAATACTTATCGTCCATGAGTTGATATGAAGAAATAGAATTGATTTTTAAGAATCAATGTGCTACTTTCAATGATTCTCAATTGGATTTTGATATAAATGGGAAATAGATCAAGATGTAGTACTTTTTGAACTACAGATTATCTAAGTAAGAAACATTAATGACTAGCATCATTATAATTTATGATAGATAACAAAATTGCTGGTTTATTTCAAAGTGAGGAATGCACACATATCTGAAAAGGAACCGAAATAGATATTAGCTTTTTTTCTGTTGTAGACTCATGAACACTCTCAGAGATATTCTTTAAAAAATCAAAGTGCAAAGTGGTAATATAAAATATACATTAAAAAATTCAAGGTAATTATATAAAATATAGGTAGTATTATATTAATATAAAGCCTTAATAATTAATAGTACTATTTGTGGGATGAACTGTATTCTTTGTGGGTAGATCAAGTATTTACATTTGCTAACATACCCTTCAGCATAGTTTAGTTTCAGATTTTAGTTTAATATGAATCTTCTTTGTCATTTATTTATTTAGTTTGAAACTGGGGATTGAACCCAGGGCACTCAACCACTGAACCACATTCCCAGTCTTTTTTTTATATATATATATAGTTTATTTTGAGGCAAAGTCTTGCTAAATTTCACAGAGCTTTGCTAAATTGCTAAGGGTGGCTTTGAACTCACCATCTTTCTGCCTCACCCTCCTGAGGTGCTGGCATTACAGGAGTACACCAACATACCCAGCTGTTATTTAAATCTCCTATTAGGTGGTGCACTGAATTATTTTCCCCAACCCTGCAAAGTGAACACATAATAAACCCAAGAAATGTAGTGTGCAGCAGCAAAGAAATTGGAAAGTGATTATAATTTTCTTTTATGGGCATTATAATAGTTTTATCATCTCCCTTATATACAATTTTCAATAATATTGATCAATATAATCTTTATTGTTGGTTGCATGTAAGCATGACTGACTTAAAAATTATTGCTATTAACAGTGATAATGGCTAACTGTATTAAATATATTCTACATATTTGCCATTGTAGTAAGCATTTTACACGTTATTTCACTATGTCTCATTATATTACTATGAGATAAGAAATAATGTCACTATTTTACTGACATTCAAAGGGTAACTCAACACCCTAAAATCAATTACTTCTAAACATGAAGCAAAATTTTAAAGCCTGGTGTATGTGGCTTGATCTCCTCCACTCTTTTCAAGTTGTCAAGCTGAAGGATCCTATAAATATTACTTATTAGGTGAATATTTTTGCTATCCCTTTTTCTGTTTAATCAAATGATTAATAGTACCTTAAAAACACAAAAGACCTCCTTTCCTGTCATTGGAGACAATGAGGGAAGATTATACAGCTGTCCCTCCATGTCCCCCTATTTGCTAGGGGACCAGGTAATAGCAGAACTCTAGGGAGCCAAAAAGACAATGACAATGAATGGTAAATAAAGTTGGTTGAGTATCTCTTTTGGTGGAAATAGGGAGGAACACAAGCTGCCTGAATGAGAAATTAGACTCTTGCTGTCCCTAGATACTAATATGTATCCAACTGAACTGAATGTGGCAACTAAGGTACTTCCTAGAAATTTCTTTAGTTGGGTGTAGAATCAAAGAGAACTATATTAAAAAAAATGTATGTTTGATGACTACAGCTGTCAGAGAAAAAGTATGAAACACTCAATTTTGATGGATAAAATATCTCAACAGTGCCTTGAAGTAGATGATGTTGAATTCACTTTCTGTATCCTTTTGCCCACCTGAATCCCCCAAGGCTGTAAAAGACAACCTTGCAGCATTCTGAAAAATTTTCATCTCAGACACCTTTTTCTCTATTCTACCAGAAGATATCAAGGAAGTTGCTCAGCCACAAACCACGTCTAACCTGAAGGTAGAGGGTTGTTCATATCCTCAGGGACAATTCCTCCCAAGTAAGGAAGGAATCAGCAGGTGAATTCTTTGGCTGAACATCTGTCATGTGCAATGATTCTAATTCAGGATCCACTTGTTTTCTGAGTGTCCTGAGTGAGACTAAGCTGCAGTCACTCATAGCAGTATTTCCATTGTGAATGAACACCTTTCCCTTATTCTTTGACTTTGTTGTCTCACTTCTCTACTGCTTCACATGGACCTCCTGGGATCATGTCCCATACAAACTATAAACACTGAAAGAAGTCTAAGACTATTCTCTAAAGAATGCTTTTGGAAATGTTGGGCGATTGTCTAATACAAGTATTTTCACATTTTTATATTTAATGTTATCACCTGTTAGTGTTTTGCCCTCCATAATATGTTATCAATCTGTGACTAGGCACTGTATCTGCTTCTTTGTTCTCTTTTCCTCTTTTTTCCCCTCCAAGAGCTGTTTTCCCCTTACACCTAGTATAGAGCTAACAAAGATGTGTAATAAATACATTTTGATCAATTGAAGTTCCCATCACAACTACGTGTGGTTGGTGTTATTGGATTATTTCACAAAATGAGTTAAGTAATTTGCCCAGTAGTCCCATTGGCAGTGGCAAATTACAGAAATGAGAGTCCAATTCAGGTCACCTTGTCTTTACAAACCAATGTTCTTTCCACTGTGCCATTCTCCAATGGCCTAGATCACAGACAAATTGGTCATATTCTAGTGGTTCATTTTGAGATTATTGTTTTATGGCTACCGAAGTTCAAAGAATATTCAAGTCTTAAAACTTTCATGACTAATAAACCTCTGTAGTATTTCATAAGTGTTTGGAACCACTATGGTCAGAAAATGCTTCTATGCAGTATTCTTGTGATCTCTCACTGATGTGAATGCCCTGGAGATTAAAGAAAAATAACTTTTATATAGTTTATTGTGGATGGTAACTAAGAAAAAAAATGATTCACATTTAGGGCATTTCTCACTCCTATTTTCTGTCCATAGAATTTTTCCTTTGTATTTGAAGAGTCCTATATGCTCAGTTTAGTTGTAGGAGATGTCAAACTGAATGAGATTTGTATTCTACTTCTATTTTCCAACCCATGACAAGCTTATCAGTCCAAATAGTGACAATATTATGGAGGGACCATTATTTTGGAAACTATAGATCTGCCTGTAGTAAAAATAGCAGGAGAATTTCAGGATACTAATATTACATGTTTTCATTCTTGCCAAATTTAATTATGCATGCTTGAAAGTATTTTAGGTGTCCATAATAGGATAATCTGATTTTCTAATTATCTAATTCTAATTGGTAACTAACCAAACATGCATTTAATCTAGCAAAAATATATAAATTTATGTATAATCAATAAATTTATCAATGTAAATGTTTATTATATTCAACTTACATACACATTTTAAATTAAATATGTAAGAAAAGTTAGATTTTTCATATCACAGTTGATGAAGTAATTTTAATATCACATGTATCTTCATCATCACTGTTCATTAGAAGCAAATATTCTATCATCTGACTTTTGAGAACCTCTTTATTTCCATCTAAAATATTTGGGATACAGTATGTTTTAGTCAATGGGAAATTTATGTCAAGTCACATGAGAGTATTTACATGGCATGAGGATAATTTGTATCTTGTTGTCCTGAAAAAATACATAAACATACATATGTATATATATATACACACGTATATGTTCATGAATATGTATATGTAAATCACACAGTACATATATATGTGCTTTTTCAACCTAAATCTCTGCTGCTTCTACATTTCTAAACTGATCTTTAAGTTCTTTTTATAAGAAAACATCAAATTTTCAAATGTGAATTGATTCCTCTATAAATAGCTATTAAATCTGTTAAGTTTCTGTTCTTTTAAAAATTTTATTACTTCTATGAAATTCAAAACTGGAATTAATTGAAGTCTTTTTTAGGCTGTTGTATCTCACCCAGACAAAACATCTCTGTTCTGAATATAGCATTTGAGAGTACCTTTTGATATGTAAGAACATAAAAAGGTAACTACTTTCTATAAAGAATAATTTGGTAAAAGTTCTGTTCATATTTGAGTATTTTGAAAACAGTTTCCTACCTATAGTAGTCTTTGACCTTATTTTCTTGCATTCATAGTGAATGTTGGTATAAAATTGTAGCATTAAGCTAAACAGGAATTTTGATAACTTTTATTTTACAGATGAATTCTACACAGTTTTGCTTTCACTGCAAATATATGTTTGTGTACATGTACATATACATGGGTATACACACAATAAATATTTATGTATAAATGGGGAGGAGTAGTGGGAATTGCTTTGAATAAATTTTTGAACAGTATTAGGCACTTCAGTGAAATAGTTCATAGTAGACTAGATAAAATAATAATAATGATGTAGTTGATTATATGCATGATATAAAAATAATAATTTAATTTATATGTTGTAAGGATTCATTTAGGAGTAATATGGAATTTTTGCCCATTTTAATTTTTGTTTATTATTATGAATCACTTGACCATCTTACTCTTTCCAAAAATAAACAAATGGGTACACACAATGAATTAAGAGTCATATAGTTTAAGCTTTTATACCTCTTGATCATGAAGTAAAACAGATTTCCAGACAGTATCATAGATGGCAAAGCTGTTCTACGCCTTTTTAAATTTCCTCTTGTTTTTCTGCTATCTCTGATCTAGATAAAGAAAAACTGATAAGAATGGTGTTATGACATGAAAAATCTACTGGATAATGGTTTTTTTATTATGTCTCACTATTTTTGATGCCCTTAGTAAAAAGAAAGACAAAATCTAATCAAAAGAATATTAAAAAGAAATTGTCACTTTTCTATATAATATAAAACAATTGCTAGTGTGTGTTCTGCAGTGATTTACTGTTTACAGAAATGAATGGACACACCAAAAGACAGCTATCTGATGGGTAGCAGTGATAAATATTCATAAATATAGTTAATACTAAAACATTTTCTTCTCAATACTTATTCCACTTATTTCTACTTGCTGGAGTGGTAGACATATTAAAATATTAATTTTCCGCTTTACTGGAATGATTTCAGAGTCAAGTGCCATTAAAATTCTGAATGTAAATATGAAAAAAGAGGATATGGCTCACACTAATCTTCTTCATTGGTTTTTAAAACTATTTGCTTTTTTTGAAGAAAGCTACAATTTCAAAAATTTTAATTGCTTTGGGAGATGCAAGCAGAGGCCAGAAAAGGTGTCACAGTCTTGTGAAATATTGTCTGTCACTCAGAAAGCATTGGATAGTCTCTTACTATAAGCTTGTAAAACAAAGGGCAGCTTTTTTGGAGGCAGGTCAAAGAGTGATGGTCAGGGCCACATTTCACTGACATGAAGAGCATTTCCTCTGTACTCTTTCCTTTTTAAGTTACTACATATTTCAATTAGAGGGACTGGCTGAAAAATGCCATGCAGGGCAACTCTCTGTGTGTGTGAAGCAATTGCTCACTGTTAGTAGGCTTGGGGCACCAAGGAAAGGTAGGGTTAAAAGCTCTAAAGAAGAGGTTTGCCATTGTTAGTGGTCAAAGGGGATTATAAACCATGGATTACAAATTTAGCCTGATGTGAAAGATATGTCATAATATCCATCAATGTTTCCTTTATCTCTCATGATTTTTCTCTTCACTGCTAAATCAAACTTAATTACAAATCACATGGAATCTATTGCTTAAAAATGAACAGACATGTAGACAACCATAAGAAGCTATTTTCATAAATGATATATAAATAATATTTTTTAAAAACCTGTACCCTTTCCCAATATTTATGATACTAATAGTTCTAAAACCCATCCCTTCAGTGGTAATGACAACAACGGCATAAAATATTTAGCTCTTGACTACAGTGTTGGTGAGGTTTTTGTTTTAGGGGAAATTGCCATGTTCTGAACTGTCTGACTCTGAGGAAAATCTTAACGGAGAGTGATAGAGGAGTTCCATGCAATACCATAATGGCTCCAGTTCCATTGTTTTTCCTCTGCATATCATAACACAAATGCAGAGTCCTTTGATAACAAACAGTGAAAACTTCCTGAGTCCTCACTGTTTTAAGAGTTTCACCTATATTATTATTCATTTAATACTTTAACTGCCTTCTGAGTTAGATGGAACTCTCATGATCTCCATTTCACAGAGATTATCTCAAGGTTCCCCAGTGCACTCACCTCAGGAGGAATCCAAGCCCAAGCAGCCTGCCTCCAGCTCTCCTGCTGTTACCCACTTTGGTCACCCTAAAGCATAGAACAAAGAAGTCCCTCCTATTTCATCTTTATAGTGTCATATACACTTCTTCAACACTTTTCTCTTTTTGAATATTATGATCTCTATATTTCAACTTTGTCATTTTAGAGGATTAAAAATCACTAAATGTAAGATAGGTTTTGAATAATTGGGAAAACAAAAGCAACAAAAGAACTTCATTGTGATTATGTGAGATATTCAAAATCATTACTCTTATAGAGGTGATGGCAGATTCTTGAACACAGGAGAGGGTGATCTAATTTTAAAAATGTATTTATGTATTCATTCATTTGCCTCTTCTGGGATGTTGCTAATACAATAAAGTGTGAATGTTAGACTTCATTATGATTAATATTGTGTCTATAACATTAAATTTATGCAACTCATACTTATAATTTTTTACATATTACAATGATCAAAACTTATATTCTTTACTATAGATTACCATATATAGTCAATATTTGTAGCAAACTTTTATGACATATAAGTTAGCTTTAAATTTCAAAAATATTGTACTAAGAAATAAGTTATCTATGGCATATCACAAAATGTTGATTTCAGTCACTCCAACACTAGTTAAAATGTAATTCACTCTGACATCAGTGATCTAACTCTAATTAGTTCAATATAATTCATCCTAGATCTAATTAAATCACTATAGATTTTAGTAGTGTTTGGAATAAAGATGAGGATACCTTATATTATATGCACTGCTACCTCAAAGTATACAAAGCTACTTAGACTCCTTGAACATTTTTATACTAATTCATGTCTTAGGTAATCTTCCTTGCCTTGTGTTTTAGTTAGTTTTTCGCTGCTATAATTAAATGATCTGACCAATGATTACAGAAGAGGAAAGGTTTATTTGAGGGTTCACAGTTTCAGAGGTCTTAGTCCATAGAAGGCTGGCTCCATTCCTCAGGGCTCCAGGTGAGGCAGAACATCATGGAGGAAGAGTGTAGCAGAGGAAAGCAGCTCACATCATCAGGATGCAGAGAGAGAGTCTCCACTCTTCAGATATAAAATATACATCCCAAAGCCACGCCCAATTCCAATCTCCTCCAGCCACACCCTACCACTTCAATTAATCTTATCAGGGAACATTTCACTGATTGGATTAAGACTCTTACAACCCAATCATTTGTCCTCTGAACCTTCCTGCATTGTCTCACCTGTGAGCTTTTGGGGGACACCTCATATCCAAACCATAACACCCTGGAATACTTCTAGTTCAGCAAGTTACTACCTTGCCTTTAAAACTTAATCCAAGTATGAATTCATAATGACTTCCTGACCCTGCTGTCTAAATTATGTAACCCTCTCTTATGATATCAGTGCAACTTCAGTATTTAGCTCTATTTATCACGTAGTTTATTTGGTTATACTTCTTGAGTACGAGAGTGCATGCTTTAGGAAAACATGAGACACATTATACCTGACTTTTATATAGCACATCCATACTATAAACTGAAGAATAAATGCTTAAACAGAAGAACAATAAATAGTAAATGTTTCTTCTTAATTTTCATCATAATAAAGGGCTGTGTTAGGCAGAATTATGAAGGGGCCAAGCTTCCAGCTCTCTTCTACACATGTCTTATATAACTTGTGGCCTCTGAGAAGGGGTAGGACTTGTGAATATGATGGGCTAGACATTAGCATTGTGATATTACAAACATATGACTTCATTGAGTCAGACTGAAAGGGATAGAGAGATAGAGTCACTCTAGCTGATCTAGAAGAATTAAATAACTATTCTGCAAACTGCCTGTGGGAGTCATGCAGCAAGGGAATGTGAATGGCCACGAAGAACTGAAAGGGATCATCTGCAAACTGTGAGGAGTAACGCAGCTGCACAAGATCAAGATAAATTTAATGAACTCAGAAGAAGTCTGCAAGCCTGCAATGAGAATCAAAGCCCTTGTTGACATTTGATTTCAGTCTGTCGAGAACCAGCATAGGACCCAGGTAACCTGTATTAGATTCCTGACCCATGAAAACTGTAAACAATAAATCGTCACTCTTTAAAGAATTGAGGTTTGTAGAGATTGTTATACAACAGCAGAAAACTAATCAACTTGTCCAGATTAAAGATGGGGAAAATAATATACTTCAAACTCTCATCAATATTTTAACTGTGCTACTTCTCCTTTAATTTGTGTATATCTCACCTATAGATTTTACCAGTTTACTGGCCCCAGTTTTGCTCATATATGTTTCTAGTTTGTATCAAATGCTTTGAAGAAAAAAAATTAGCTACTTTAAAAAAACATTGTTTATGCATGTTTGTTTATATGTTTATTTTACCATTTTTGCTTTTACTTCCAATAATTCATTCACTTTAATGAGCTCCAAACACCTCTTGGTCAACATGATTCACACTAATAATGGTTTATTAATATTATATTAAAGAGTACTACTTAGAAATTGATGGAGTATCATCTCTCCCCAAGTATAGAGTTAAAATACAAATGATGGAAATACAGTATAATAGATTAGATGCAAGAAATGCATTTGTAATACAATTAGCTTATATTATAATGAATGCATGCATTTCTTTATCTGGGTATTTAAAAACTTGTTAGAAATTCTTTCTTTTCGAGGTTTTTGTTTTTGTTTTGTTTTGTTTTTGTAAATCTGAAGAAAGGTGCTTAAATGAATACTCTGATGCCCCATTAGCTTTAGAAGTTTTCATTTTAGTACCATAAGAACATTGCAAACAAGAGGCTAATGTTTATTAACACATTTTAAGACACAGTAAATAGAACTAAGTGCTTAAGTGCTTAGTAACATTTATATTATTTTATGTTCTATATCTCTGTGATCTAATGAAAAAATTCTACAGAGAAATAATTTGCTGGCCTGAAATTCAGGAAGCATTCAGGAATCAACATATCATAGTATTTATGAATGCCATTGGTATAATAAATACAAGCATTAAATATCAATTCTACCAATCAATTGTGTGATTGGGTTAGATATTTAACTTCTTAAACATTGTTTTCTTGCAAAATAAATATAATTAGTATCTACATAAAAGAATCTGAAAGTAAATTTCTGATTAAGGTAATTGCTCTACAAATTGCATTGATTTACTCTTTCATAATAACACTTGTGTTCTCATATACTAACCATTTGTTTTTCACGTTTCATGTAAGAAAATTATAATGCAACCTGAATATTTTGTTCCTAATTTACAATTACATATGTTGTTTAAAGCAAATTTGGAATTTGGAAATATTATGAATTAAATTTTCTGAGTAGCAATTAATGCATCATTTCACACATAGGAAAATGTAAATATATCTAAATGCCAGCTATATACAAAATAGGATACAAAAACTAAAATTAAATCATATACTTTGGGTATAAAGTAAAATTGAGCAAAAACACCAAGAATAATTAGTACACAAATCCAGTTAGAATGACTTTCACAAATATTGGCATTTTGCTGACCGAAAGTAATCTATCTTATAACTTAATCAAGTATATGTTCATGTAAATACAACGGAAGGAAAAGATTCATGAAATAATAATCCTTTGACAAATTAAAGATAGCTACAAGTTTTTATTTTATTTTTATAATTTTTAATCATCATACATACAATCCTGGAACAGTGATTCTGACATGCAATTACTATGCAGTATAATGGAGTACAGTGTGATACTTCAGCATATGTATATAAAGCATAATGATCATATCAGGGTAAGTAGTACTTATATCTGTTTAAACTATTATTTTCTTCTTTGTGGTGCTCACAGAATTTTAGACAGTTCTTTTGGATTTGGATTTCTGGAGAATTTCTTCTTGGATCTTGGTTTGCTCTCTGTTCTGTCATAGAGAATATAGTGGAAGTGATGCTGTGTAAGATATCTAGTTCAGGCCTTGTGAGACTAGTACCTTATACTTTTTACTGCTTTTCTTCTTCCTTTTAAGTGACTTGCCACTTTCACTTCCTGAGTAACTGCTCACACCTGCTGTGAGTAAGCATGACATAATGTGTTGCTCTGGTGGGTTACCTTATTTGACTTTCTCACAATGGATGAGAAGAGAAAAAGTACTTTGAAGGCCTTGGGCATAGACATGAGATAAAATTATACATCATTTTCTTGAAGACTGACACAATATCTGTGGGTTAGGGGACAGAAAGGAAAATGTATAAATAATTATGCTTTCCTTGGGAGGACAAGCTCCTTCCACTTTTGTGGTACCTATAAGGCAACGTATGAGCACTCCCATTATTACTCTATTTTCTCAGGAGTTTTAGTAAACATAACACAGGGAAATCATTCATCCATTATTTTTAGCTTGCTTAGTCTTCCATTCATATATTAGGTTTTAGGTGTCCTGTAAAAATATATTTTTCAGGGTTATGAGTACAGATTTTCATATTAGACACATTGGATTGCAGTTTTATGCTCCCCACTACCAGATTATTTCCTGATTGGCCCTTAATTTTACTTCTGTGACTCTCAGAACTTTTAGCCCATAAAATCAATCTAATAATGTTCATCACAATCATTTTTTTCAGTAAATGAAATAGCATTTATAAAGCATCTCTCATACAGCATACAGATGATGCATACTAAATGCAAGCTATCATTATCTTTACTGTTTCCTGTACAGTTGAGATCCAGTTCTTTATTCTTAATCCTTAGCCTAAGCAAGATGCTGGAAATACTATTAGGCACCTATTATATGGTAAGCGAGCATCATTTTTTATAGTTTAGTTATATTATTTAAGCATCATAATAAATCTGTGAAATAATTTTATTTGCATAAATTTTTAGATGAGGAAATTGAGGTGCAGAGAAATTACACGGCTGAACAGGTAAAGCAAGCCATTTGACCAAAACATGTGACTTCAAAAGCACTGATCTGTCCACTTTTTCTATTTTCTCCCAATATACATGACAAACTAAACGGAGGGGCTGGAGTTGTAGCTCGGTGGTAGAATGCTTGCCTAGCATGTGTGAGGCACTGAGTTTGATCCTCAGCACCACATAAAAATAAAGGCATTATGTCTATATACAACTAAAAAATATTTTTTAAAAAACTACATGGATTTCAGACTCTGGTGAATAATTTATATAACTCAGAGCTATATATATGGGGCTTTAATTACCATGCTTTTCTTCACCTATTTTGAAACTTAAGAAAACATCCATAGACCTCTAGTGATATTTTCACTGCTGGTAAGTGTATTTACTCATATAATGATGACCCAAGGTCATCTACATGTAATAAAGGAATTTAGATGAACTAATATTTACATGGTTGCTTTAAACTACATTCAAAGAGTATCTCATCTACCATTTTATTTACCTTTCAAATCCATCTTGGAAAATAATGGATGAGAAATACAAGATTAAATAGAAAAGAGTTGACTAATTGGATATGCGTAACCCAGGACTTACGTTTTTCCCTCAGACATAAGTGTTCCATTACTCTAGATTCTCTAAACAGAAATCAAGGAGTAATAAATCATGCTGAAGACTTAATGGAGAAACTAATAGAGTGAAAATAGGTGCGAGATGTGGGAATGGAGAAAACCATGGGTTTGTAATGCATGTTTGACTTCTGTAAAGCAAAGGAGGAAGACAGGAAGGGAGTGTGAAGGAACATGCCAGGAAGGAAGAAGAAAGGAAGGTTGTCAGCTGCAGTGCAGTGTGAAGACTGTACGCAAAAACTTTAAAGAAACTTGTTGAGTCCAAGTCTTCCCTTAGGTATGTTAGATGAGTCCTCCATTTCCTGAAGTGGACCTGCCTTAGTATCCTCTTAGTCATTGGCTAGGAGTAGCCTTTGAAAAGTTCAGCCTTTGTTCAAATGAGGAATGGATTTCTGAGCCTTTCATATTGGACCTGCAAACATTTATGCATGCTGCGGTTAGAGGGTCTGAGAGATGTATATCATGGTCTTCACAATGAGCATGCCCTGTATATGTTGTAGATCACCCCAGCTTCCCTGCTTATTAGTAGTCAAGAGTTTTAAAACTCTTCAGATTGACATGAGCTTCAGTCTTAGTTGCCAATATTCTATCTATGAGTCTCTGAACAATTATCTAACTATTCTATACCAGTTGATAAGAACCTAGAGAGGATATTTTGACTTTGTTATCTACATCTCTCAAGTGTGAGTAATAAAGTTTATCCCAAAGGGTTGTGACAGTGAAAGAGACAACAGGCTGTTAAATGAAAATTTGAAGGAGGCTATTGACTTGGACTAAGCTCCTGCACTGGGCCCAACAGACCAAAGCAATATAGAGTTTAATCACAGAGGCTGAGCTTCAGTTAATTGCAGGAAGCTCTGTAACCAATTAACCAAGTAAGCCATATCCAATTAAGCTGTCTTTATTTTTCACTTCCATTCTCTGTAAATTCTGTTAGATCATGTTGGGGGTGGTGGTTCCTAGAACCTGTTCTGGTTCTGTGGGAAGCCCAATTCTTTAATCATTTTGTTTTGTTTGTTTTATTCAATTTTGTATGTAATTGCTCAAGTAAACTACTAAATTTAATTGGTCTAAGAAACTTTCCATTTAGCAATGTACTAAGGACTTAACACTCATTAAGTGAATAATAAATAGCTATTATTATTATTCCAGAAACTCCCATAATCACATTCCTTCGTCTATCACCTTTTAGTGTTGCCTTTTGCTTGCTGAATACTCCAAAATATTTGACTTCTTTCTGAAACACCCACTTGGCTGCTATAAGTAATGTTCTATGAAAAGAATCTTTATATATATGCATATATATGTAAATGTATGTATATATGTATGAGTACATATATGTATGCACATACACATATATGTACATATAATTATGTCGTATAATTTGATAATTTAATTAAACTTTGTATAAATTGATTTATCAATAATGGGGAAAATAAAAACTTTTATGAAAGTGACTGGTGTTTTGGAAGGTGTCTACAAAGATGTCTCTAAACATTGATTTTGAACAAGGTACAAAAAGAAGAGTTAAAATATTTGAGGAAATTATGAAAATCTAGGATTCTGGATTTGGAATGCTTTACAAATCTCTTCAATGTCTTACTTCTAGTTGTCTTTGTAATATAGAACTTGAAGAAATCAGCCAAACCATGCTTAATAGCCTTATTTCTAATAATGAATGTAAGCTGATGTGGCTTAGTTAAAATCAAATTTCTAACGCATGTATATGCTGTTTACATTATTTTTCATGATTCTCTGCTCTGATTTCTATCAACAGTAATGCCTTTATGATTATAGTTAGCCAGAGTACTGTCATTTATAAAACAGGATTGATAATACCAGCTTGACTCAGGTTGTTGCTGTCAGATTAACTGAGATTGCTTAAAAGCATTATCTTCTGTATCTAGGGCAGAGAATATGTGCAATAACCATTAACCTTGAGTTTTACTCTGATTTTCCCTTTACTTTTCCAATTCCTTTATTTTTTATATCTCCTTTGTTTTTTTTACCCCATCATTCCATTCTTCCTCTCATATAGCTCTTGCCTAAAACATTAATTTCAAAGTTTAGTTTCTCCTCTTTAGTTTCTTACCTACCACAATGGTTGCTGTCAGAAGAAAGTGCTAACTGGATTAAGTCAGAAAAATGGATCCCCATCTAAACTAAATTTAAAAACATAAAAGCATAGTCTCTCATTTATTTCCTAATAGTGATTCAAAAATTTCAAAATAATCTAGGAAACTTTTTTTCTTTCTTGTTGATTTACCGAAGAAGGTTATAAAACAACAATTAGTTTCATTCTTTTTCCCTTTTTAAGTTATATATTTTTAAAAGAATGGCTTATCTTTATAAATTCTCTTTTGTAGCCTACAGTGTTGCTGGAGAAAAAGTGTTTAAAATTAATAACAAATTGAATTTATGTAAAAATCAACATTTGTAACACATTCATTGTTGCAATTCATTATCTAGGCTTTTAAAAATCAAGATCATTAATAATCTCCTGAGATAAGTGGGTGGAAGATGTTGACCTTTAACAAATTCAGCATAATCAGGATTAAAGCTTTTTGTCAAACTCTGGTTAAAATTGAGGCATATAGGAAGTACTTGAATATATGGACCAAATTTTTTAAAAGTTTATTCGTGTCAGTCATATAATTGAAATTTATTTGTTCATAAAATATTTTGAATGTCTTCAAAGATCATATTTCTAATGCAGATGAAAGGGAACTTTGCTGAAACTTGTTGAAATTCATTATGCTAAATATCTTAATATCACATGTCATAAAAGTACACTTTGAATTTTATGAATGATTAAATGTATATGTCTGACTTACTTGGCTCATTAAAACCATTTTGTCGGGTGGTGACTTTAGTCCTTTTGAGGAGAAATTTCTGAGCAATGATGTTATCCAAAGAAGTGAGAGGTCATCAGCTTTAACTTCCAAAGTGTTGGGCTTATATTGCATAGTGCCATTAAAAAGTAATTTACTTTCCGTGGTTCTGAGCCACCTAATAGGCAGATATTAGGATATTTAACTACCTGGCAATATTCTCAGTCAATATTTGTCATTCTTACTCTGCACAAGTACAACAGAAAAAGATGGGAAAGGAAAGTTATAAGAATATACCACTTAAAAAGTAAGTATGTATGCTATGGAACTGTGAATGTTAGAAAACATTCACACTTTTCTAACTTTTTTGCTCACTTCAGGTTATTTTTTTCATAGGGTGATATTTCTTAACAATAGTGACATATTTTCTCACCTATGTTCAAGATTGTTTTATAAAAGGCATCTTGCATCGCTACTTGTGACAGGGAAATATAATAAGGAAAAAGAAATAATTTAAATGTAGAATTTCTTTGGTTTGAAAATTTATCTTCAGTCTTGAAAGACTTCATGGAAGTCTTGCTTAGATTGGAAAAGGGGTGAAATAAGTCAATATGGGAATACCTTTCAGAATAGTCTCCTATATTTTGCAATTTAAACTACTGTTTCCTCCAATTCTAAGGCAGTGTATAAAGAAACATTTATTATTGCAATCAAATTTCATGCTATTACCCATAGGAAATCTTTCAGTCATAAATGTCATTGAACAGACCAGTGGAATTGTTTAGCTTGTGTGATAATCAGATTCCCATCACTTTAACAAAATATCTGAATAATCAACTTAAAAAGAGAAAAACTCTTGTATTAGCTTTCACTATTAAGGGTTTCAGTCCATGGTTGGTTGGTTCCATTGCCTTGGTACCTGAAAGAAGACAGAACATCATGGCTGGGAATATGTAGTTTAGCAAAGTATTTGCCTCATGGTATCTGGGAAGTGAAAAAGAGATGAAAAGAAAGAGGTTGGGATCTTACTATATCCTTCAGGAGTGCACCTCCAATTACCAGAAGACTTCCTGCTAGGCCCCATCTCTTAAAATTCTACCACCTCCCAATATTGGCCCAGGCTGAAGACCAAGCCCTTAGCACATGGCTTTTGGGCAACACTTATCCAAATCAAGCATATTGGATTTTACAAAGGAAAAGAATTGTAGCTAAGATGATAGCAACCCAAAATCTTTCCTTTAAAAAATATTTAGCTTATTAGTTCCTTGTTAAAAAAGAGAAATAGGTTGCAAACCACCCTTCTACACACATTTATTAGGAGGATTTGGCTTCTAATATAAAAAACTGCCTAATGGTAATCAAATAGTTTATAGAATTATTAAATTATCATTTCAAGGAAAATAAATGATTTATGAAAATGTAGTCAGTTTGTCCTTCTACTGTGGTCCCCAAAACACTGAAAGAGGAATCGATAACTAGACATTGATGTTAATGTCTTATAACTGTTCTTGATACAGTATTTGTGCTAAACTTAATATATAGTAAAATATACAAAGGAAGAATTGAAAGACACCACAATTGGAAAAGAATAAGTAAAGTTATATCTTTTCAGAGATGACGGGATCACATATACACCAATTCCTAAGGACATGTGTACAAACACACACACATTCAACTATTCAACTATTAGAACTTAAAAATGCTTCCTGAGAGAGCTTCAAACTGAAGACTGCAAACCTTAAACAGTTTTCAGTATTGTATAGTCATTCCACCAGACAAATCTATCCTTAAACCTCTGAGGTGACAGATTTACTCTTCTTCTAGGTTGTTATGACAACAGCAATCCCTCTTTCTTCCTCACATTCTAATGAATACCTTAGGATTTCATTACGAAAACAGAAGGAAGCAAAGGAGAATCTCCATTTCTCTCACGCTCTATTCTACCAGGTTGCTTATGCCTGCAGCCATAAACTCTGCCTCCCCTAGCTGGGGTGGGTCAACACATACAAATGTTCACACTCTTGTTTGTGTCTGATCAATCCTTCTCCAATGGGATTTTCTATCACATTTTCCTCCTCAGCAATGTTCCTGTTGATTATTTCTAACTATTTACAAATCCTTTGTACCATCTCATGTTTCACAGGTTTTAAAATTCTTGGGGATTCTAAACATCCCTACAACATTAGCCCCTCTTAACAGAAAAATTTTTTCAAAAAATCCTTAAGTTTCTTAGCTCCTATTTACTCACTGTCTTTTGAATACTTTTGAATCAGGTTTTATTTTCTAACTTTGTTCTAGTAAATGTACTTGGTGCAGTTCTTCAAAGACCATCACAGTGTTAAAAGCAGTAAATAATTACAAGCTATCATCTTTCCATCATCTTTCTAGACTTCCAGTTGGGTTTAACACAACCTGTTGCTTTCTGTCTTCTTCCTTTTGCTTCATTTGACCTTCTGAGCGTCTCTCATTTTTAATGCCACCTCACTGTTGGTTGCTGGACACCTTTCCTGTATCCTCATAATCACTCAGAATTGTGGGCTGTTTTTATATCTTTGGTCTGAAACTGTGAACTCTTGAGGTTAGCTCATTCAGACCCATGAATTTAAACCACATATCCATGGGTGGCTCACTTATCTGTAGCTCCAACAACAACAGGAATTACAGACTTGTATATCCTCCATCTACCTGACCTTTCAAATTGGGCATTTAGACATTTCTATTAGACATTTCATATTTAACATATTAAGTGAATTTTTGGCTTCTGTACCTCCCAAATCTACTTATTCCTAGGCATTTCTATCTCAGCATCTCCATCCTACTATATTAGGCCTAAGACTTGAAGTCTTTTCTGAGCCCTCTTTTTTTATTATATCCTACATCCTTCAGCACGTTTCCTCAACACTACTTAATATATTCCATATATTCTAATTTTTCATCAATAATACCATACTAGTTTGATTCAAACTACTTTGTTTTTTCTCTTTTGATTACAGTAATAGTTTTGTAGTGTTTTGCTCCTACTGTTTATTCTGTAATTTCTGTCCACAGACATCAGAAATCTTTCTTAAATATATAGATGGGTTCTTGGTTGCCTCTCTGAACACATGTCCTAACAATGTCCCTGCTATTCATTCATTCTGCTTCTGCTTCATTGGCCTTTTAAAAAAAACTTAAAATGCTTTTGTTTTTCTAGGGCTAGACACTGAATCCAGGATCTAGTGCATTCTAGGCAGACGCTCTATCATTGAGTTCACCCAAACTCTCAATGATCCTCTCTTTGTAGCTGAAATCATGCAAGGCGTCAGTGGACTTATTTTTCTCTACAGTTGAGATAATTTCGTGCCATAATTAGCTTCCTCCTTTTCCTCATTTCATTCTAGTCTGTATAAAAGCCACCTTCTCAGAGAGTCTGTTCTAAAAATAGTAAACCTCCCTCCTATTAATGTTTTCCAAATAATTGTTTGATTCTTTTCACAATATTTATTATCACCTAACATATTAGTTATTACTTAGTTTTCTTTTTAGTTTTCTCCCCCTACAGAATGAAATTCCTTGATGGTGTAAAAGTTTTCGTTTATGCTATTTTCTGTATGCTTGCTACTTTGTACAGCATTATATATTGATTTTATTTTTTTAATTTTTATTTGCTATATTTATCTTTTTATGTTATTGCTAGTGCATTGTAGTTATACATAATATTGGAATTCATTTTAACATACTCTTACATGCATAGAATATAATTTGTACCATATTGGTTCCCAGTGTTTCCTTTCCTTCCCAGACTGGCTGCTTCTGTTCCCCTTACTCTGCTGTACTGGACTCCCTATATTTATTTATAGTTATTTTCACTTGATGCTTTATAGATAGACAAAAAACTGAAATTCACTGTGGTATATTCATATATGTACATAGCATAATTCGGTCAATTTCATTCCACTGTTCCTTCCTTTTCCTGGCCTTCTTTCTTTCCTCTACTCCACTGATCTTCCCTCTATTTTCATGGAATTTGTCCCCCCCTTTCCTATACTCCAATAATGAAGCTGCTGAGAAAGAAATCAGGAACTACCCTCTTCACAATAAACTCAAAAAATAAAATACTTGGGAATAAATATAATCAAAGATGTGAAAGTCCTCTATAATGAAAATTACAGAACACTGAAGAAAGAGATTGAAAAATACCCTAGAAGTTGGAGAGACCTCCCATGTTCTTGGATAGGCAGAATTAATATTGTCAAAATAGTCATATGCCAAAAGTGCTATACAAAGTCAACGCATTCCCCCATCAAAATATCAGTGATGTTCTTCACAGTACTAGGGGGAAAAATGGTCCTAAAGTTCATTTGGAAGAATAAAAGATCGGGGATAATCAAAGAAATCATGAGCAAGAAGAATGATGTTGGAGATATCACAATACTTGGCCTTAAATTCTAATATAGAATTATAGAAGCAAAAACAGTAAGGTATTGAGCACAAAAACAGACATGAAAACCAAGGAAATACATTAGAAGTCATTAGAGACAAATTCACATAGATACAGTCATTTGGTACTTGACAAAGGTGCCAAAAATATACATTGGAGAAGAGATAGCTCTTTTAACAAATGGTACTATGAAAATTGGTATCAGTATGTAGAAGAATGAAACAAAAACCCTACCTTTTGCCCTGAACAAAAGTCAACTCAACCTGTTTTAAAGGCCTAGGAATTAGATCAGAAACTTTGCAACAGCTAGAAAAAAAAACAGCATCAGCATTCCAGCAACAACTTCCTTTACAAGACTCCTCAAGTGTAATAAGTAAAACCAAGAATCAAAAACTAGGATGATGTCAAATTAAAACACTTTGGTCTAGCAAAAGAAAAAAGAGCATGAGGAGACAGCCTACAGAATAGGAGATTTTGTTCAACTGCTCTTCAGACATGGATTAATATCCAGATTATGTAAAGAACTCAAAGAACTCAACAATGATAAAACAAACAACCCAATCAATAAATTAAAAATAAAACAGATACTTCTCAAAAGAAGAAATACAAATGTCCAACAAATATATGAGAAAAATGTTCGAAGTCTCTAGTAATCAGGAAAAGGAAAACAAAATCCAAATTCGGATTTCATCTCACTATAATTAGAATGGCAATCATAAAAAAATTAATAATAAATTATTTTAAGGATGTGGAAAAAAGGTACATTCATACATTGTTGGTGAGACTACAGATTAATACACCACTTTGGAAAGTAGTATGGAGATTCTTCAAAAAGTTAGCATTCACCTTATTATTCAGCTATCCTACTTCTTTGTATTTACCCTAAAGAGCTAAAGTCAGCATATGTGATAGAGACACATCAGTGTTTATAGCAGCACAATGTACAATAGCCAATCTATGGAACCAACCCAGATGCCCATCAATGATGAATGGATAAAGAAAACGTGGCATATATACACAATGGCATTTTACTCACATAAAGAAGAATTAAATTATGGCATTTGCTGGTAAAGGGATGGAACTGGAGAACATCATGTTAAGTGAAATGAGACAGACTCAGAAAGATAAAGGTCAAATATTGAATTTATTACTGAAAAATTAGTGCATTGTGTATACTTCCTTTCTGTACTTCTCTATTCTGCTACTTCTCTTATCTTTATTGTTTTGGAATTATTGTAACTAAAAAGAAAAACTTTGCACTATGTAAAAACTAATACAAATGACTTGTGTTCTTATATCTAGTACCCTGTATGTGTACAAGGTCTAGCAGAACTATTATACAAATTAATATTAATACATTGAGAAGTACACTAATAATGAGAAAGACCTATAAAATCATTCAATCTTTATTGTTAATTACAATTTTTGATTATGTTTTTAATTTTTTTAATTATGTTTTTTTTAGTTTTTAATTTTTGGCAGCAATCTTGTTCCTAATCTCAACCACAAAGAGCAAATGAGGATGTTGGTAATGCTAATACAAAGCATAATTTACTACTCTATTTGTGATAATTCAAGGAAAAACTAAACTAAATGATACATTTATATAGGAAAATTTCTATTTATTATTCATCTATGTTATAGAGAATTGTAATTTTCAATAAAGTAATAATTTAGTATCCTTACATATATAACCAATGCCTAAATAATTAGTATAACAACCTCAGCTCCTATCTTCAGGGAATGTAGTCCAAGCCCCTCAGTGAATGCCTAAAACCAAGTACAAAAGTTAATCTGTCCTTACAAATTTTACACCTTGTTGTCTCCTTTGCATCAGTAATTTGTGCTTTGCAGACATTTTTAAACAAAAAAGGACTACTTGAACACAGCATGCTAATACCAGGACAGGCAGTCTGATATTCATGCAAAGTGACCTTATGGGAAGTTGGTGTATATGGTATTGATATTTGGACAAAGGGATGCTTCACATTCAGGGCAGAACACAGAGGAATGATACTAAAGATTTCATCATGTTGCCAAGAAAGGAGTGCGATTTAAATGTTATAAATTGTTTATTTCTGGAATTTTGCACTTAATAGTTTCAACCCTTAATTGACTGGGTAACAAATTGTGGAAGGGGAAATTTCAGGTCAGGGGGAACTGCCGTATACAAATGGGCAAGTTTTGCTTATTCAATTGTAAACCAATTCAATTTCATCAGGAAATTCTAGTTTGTACTGTTTTTTTTTTTCAAGCTCAATATGGTTGCAACACAAATCTTTAGTTCTGACTATAATATCCCAACCCAACGTTTTCCCAAATGTGTCTCTGCTGCTGAGACTTTGGATGCAGAGCTTGTGACAGCAGCTCAGGGGGTCACAGACAAGTCTAATGTGGGATTCGATAAGTTCATAGAGGGTTGTATTTATTTATTTTTACAAGAGAAATCTCTTCTGATGGAACTTGAACTCTCTAATTTGTTGCTAACCCCATTGTATTGCTTGTATTCTTGTACTATCTGGTTTAATTCTTCATGTTTGTGGTCTGCCTCTACAGGCATTTGGATTTTGATTCCTTCTAAAATTATCTTTAAATAAAAAGACTTACCAAGTCTGAGTTTATGTTATGAGTACTGATCTTAGATATTGTATTTCCTTGTCATTTTTTTCTATAATCATTTGTTTTCTTGTTTTTAAGAAACGGTTTACTAGAAAAATAGACAAAATACTTTATAAACTAGATATTCAGTAATGTTATAACTTGTAATATTGCAATTATAATTTATATGAAATATATTTTACTTTTCTATTTAACAAAACACTCCTTTTGCCAAAAGAAGTTAATAATCAATTGCAGAGGTATTTCAAAAATTTGTAAATGCATCTTTGTATTATCTCCTTCATTCTATGTCCTCTCTAAAGAATTCTTACATTAAGTTGGAAATCAGTTGGTATATTTTCTTATTTTCCTTTAATCAAAGATTACCTATCCCTCTTAGGAATTAAATAATAAGCCAAATAACAAACTAAACAATGAAAACACACACACATAAATTTTTAATAAAAGAATAGGGTTATGCTTTAGTTCCTAAAAGAGAAATAGATTTTGGTATCTTATTCCTTTCACATCCATTTTTCATGCTTTAGTTAAGTGAAATTTTCAATCAGAGTAAAGTGGCATGGTTAAGGTGTAGATAATATTTTTGGATGAAGGTTTTTAATGAATGTGATATTTATTAAGACACAATTCATTAAAAGAAGACTTGCATGGTTGTCTCACATTATTTCATTGATTTTGATTTCATGCTTGATGCAAGGTGAGAATTATTCCTTACAAGCAGTATTCTCATTCCTGATCTTTATTTGATCATGCAGACCTTTTTGTTTATTTGTGTGGTTTGGGATGTTTTGCATACATAAGCATTGCAAGCCCATGTGCATATATTACAACTTTGAAGTGGGGATCAGAATTAGTACAACAATAGACTCTGAAGAGTTTCAGCATATAGACGTGATTATTTTTCCTGGAACTTGCTCTTTTTTTTTTTTTGTTATTTGGTTTTCTGACAGAAAATAGGGTACTTTATTTTTAATTGAAGATTTGAATGTCTGAACATGTCAACATGAAGTATGTCTTAAGTGATTATAATGCAAGGATTTAAAAAGGAATACAATATTGCTCCCCACCCCTAGACAACTTAAGAATCATTTGACAGGCTTTACAAGTTTGGATCTCCATTAGCAGATCCATTTAAACAAAATACAAACACACACACACACACACACACACACATACACACACACACAAACGCACACTCCCACACACAACCACTCCACTAGTAATAAGATACCTACACATAAAAAAGTGAAATAAAGAATTAAGGCAATTGTCTGGGTAATGCAACCCTAAAAAACAACCTTAATTATCTAGAGAATTGTCTTAGTTTTCCACTTTGTGTGTGAGAATACATCTCAAGTAACAGCCTTAGATGAGAAACCTGTCACTGAGTTTGCAATTTTTCTTAAGGTCAGACTGTGAATATCCCACTGTATCAAGTAAATCACAGAACACAAAGCAATTGCCCTTTAGCATTGCCCAATACCTAGACCACTGTGTGCAAATGTGAATTGATCATTAAATGAAAAAGTTATATACTGTGCCATACAAATGTAAAAAGAATAATTGCATGAAACATGTTGATTTTTAATACCTAGTATTTGTCTTCTCCCCTTTAGACCCCAAATAATGGCTTTATGCATCCCTTTCCTTAGTTCTTTGAACAGTTTGAATATTGGGTACCATAACAATTTTTAAAGGTAAATATTTGAGTAAATGAAAAATTAAAGTCTAGTTAAACAATTCCATAAGGAACTTAACCAAGTAAATTTTTTTGCTACTAACAAATTATATTCTCAAGTCTCTGCTGATGAACTATAAGAAAAATGATTAATATCTTTCCTGTGAAGATGAAAATGAATGGTCATGCACTTGATATGTTGGTAATTATTTAGAAAGCAGATCTCATTAACCATTTTGTATCATGGAAACTATACATGTTCTAATATTTAGAGATTGTAATTTTTAATAGTAAAAATGAAAACAATAATAAAATAATTAGGAAGCTGATGTGCATCATTTACATTAATTATTAGTAAATAAGACCAACTTTTCTGCTACTCTTTCCTTCTATTGCTTTAATTTTTTGGCACACCACTCATATTTTTTTTTTATTTACTTATTGATTCATTGAACACAAATGGAGTACAGCTATTGTTTCACTGGTTGTACACAAAGTAGAGTCACACCATCTGTGCGTTCATTAATGTCCACAGGGCAATGGTATCTGTCACACACTCTGTTATTAATTTTACCCCCCACCCGCC
>JAJEJO010000707.1:51548-64736 GCA_020662805.1 Glaucomys volans | reverse complement strand
TTTTTTTCTCAGAATTTCTATCTCTTTATTGAAGTAATTTTTTGCTTCCTGCAATTGCTCTATTAGCTGATTATTCATAGCCTGAATCTGCTCTCTCGTCACATCATTCTCTTCTCGGATCATTTTAATTATAAACATTCTGAACTCCCTTTCTGTCATTCCTTCTACCATGCTGTCTTTGGGTTCTCTTGATATATCATCTAGGTTTAATTGGGACACTTTCTTCCCGTGTTTTCTCATGGTGCTCATGTATCTTCCCCTCTGTTGCTTGAGGGGTGCTTGATCAAGTGGTGACCCAAGAAAGGTGCTGTCCCACTACCTCCAGGTTGGGAATGATCAATGCTTCTGGGCAGAGGCAGCCTAGTGTTGATAGACAATTAGATACAGCAAGGTAGTAGACTCCGGGCCTGGGTGTGGGCCTGGGCACTAGATCAAGTTGGGGTGGTGTCACAGAACTGTGCTCAGTGATGGAGACACTGGGCTTGAGAGCCCAGGCTGACCTGAACTCCTAGCTGGTGGTTCAGGCAGTGGCAAGTGGTTGCTCTCTCCTGGGGACACTGTAAGCTGGCGCCAAAGGCCCTAAGCTCCCCGCCAGGCCACTCCAGACACCCCTGGCGCCCCCAGGAAGCTGGAAAGGGATCCCCTCTGCCAGGGAAGCCGCCAAACTCAGAGCAGTTCCAACTCCCCGCCTGAGTCAGCGATCCCAGGGGCTCCGGGCAGACCTCTCCAGGTTCAGCTGGAGGCCCCAGGAAGCCGGAGATGGGCACTCTCCACCAGGGAAGCTGCGGAAGTGGCGTGGAATAGTTCCCACTCCCTGCCAGAGACTGCGATTCCTGAGTTTCCCGGCCGGACCTCCCCAGACGCAGCTGGTGGCCCCAGGAAGTTGGAAATGGACCCCCTCTGCCAGGGAAGCTGCCAAACTCAGAGCAGTTCCAACTCCCCGCCGGAGTCAGCGATTCCAGGGGCTCTGGGCAGACCTCTCCAGGTGCAGCTGGAGGTCCCCAGAAGCTGGAAACGGACCTTCTCCGCCAGTTAAGCCGCCAAAATGGCGTGGATTAGTTCCAACTCCCCACTAGAGTCCGCGATCCCAGAGTTTCCCGGCCGGACATCCCCGGACGCGCTGCTGGATGCCCCAGGTAGCCTGAGATGCTCGGTCTCTGCCTGGGAGGCCGCCGGCTGGTGCCAGAGCCGCGGCCAGTGACTCCAAAGCCGCTACTGGGGACCCGCACTCACTTGTTGGCTGGCGCAGACCCAGGTCGGTGGCTCCGAAGCAGCTGCGGGGTCTGGCGCTCCCGGATGGTAGCTGCCCGCGGCGGGCCGAGCCCAGCCCGGCTGAGTTGGTTCTGGAGCGGCACCTGGGTCCCCTATGTGTGCTTTGAATATAAAATCTCATTGAGAGCCATATTCCTGCTGTTTGAATCCCGAGCAAGTAGAAATCCACGGAGCAAGTAGGAATGAAGCCTTCCTCTAGCCCGCCATCTTGGATCTCCTCCTCATATTTTTAATATAAACATAGATATCAAAGAGAATCAAGAGAGCAAATGGTGATAAGTAGAAGGTTAATTGATCAATTTACTTACCCTAAACCTCCTCATGGTGGTGTTTCTAATAAGCTGACGCCTCTTTGATTATAATACACACCAAAAAAACCCTACCTCCTAATCTGTATTTAGAATTCTGATATCCATATGCTGATAACAGAAACTACAGACACAGGTATAAACAGTTCATCGCTCTGAATAAAATATTAAATAGCTGTTGTTTTCTAATCACAAGAAACTACCCATCCATTGTGGAAAATTCTGAACATTGAAAGAAAAAAAAAAAAGAAAGCACTGTTAGAATTATATATGCACAGAAATATACAAGTACATATTTTAAGTGAAATTGGTATATATTTTAAAAAATATATATATATATACACACTGTGTCAAAAAATAATACTTTATTTATGGTTAAGATGGAGTAAAAGGGACTAGTTTTACCCTCTCATTTTAAACAAAGGAAAACCACCTGACTACGCATAGGGAACAATGGCATTCAGGATTTTGGTCATCAGACTGTGAAGGAGAGTGGCCCTGAGAGGGGGATAAAAAAATAGCTCCAAGACTGATCCAATTTGATGCTTGGAGAAAGATTTCTGGCTGTAGGTCAAAGGAGAAGAAACTAATTCAGAGTTAAGTAGCCTCTTGAGTTGAGGAAATAGATCTGTACTCCAGAAGAGCCAAAGTCCCTTAGAATCTGGAGACCAGAGTACCACAGAGGAGATAGTTACACAGAGCGAGAACTCAAGAGAACTGTGTGACAACTCCATTGAATGTTCATGAATGAATGATGACTTAGTATTAAGGAATTCATTTGCAGACAGATTAATTTTGATGAATTTCTTTGTAGGCTGTAGTATGTTTCTAGCAATTGCTTTTCAGGAAGCATAATTTAGTAGTTTAGTGGATCATCTCTTACAAGACCAAAAAGATCTTTATCTTTTAAACTGTGGACAGCTTGTCTGTGAATATATAAATAACATATCATTAGATTTTTAGTAATTGCCCAGGTCTGATCTGTGTTATTTTTTAGTATTTATCTCTGTTTCCTTTTTATCCTGCCTGTTTATTTAATATTCACCAGGTCAAGTGCATTAATAATGACAATCCTTGAAATATGGAAGTTCTGCTTTCTGCCCTTCATTTCTGAGAATTATTTTATCCCCTGGGACCTATGGTTATTAAAGAGTGGTAAAAGGCTAGAAGAAATATACTGGTCATTTCAAAAAGCTCTTTTTTACATCTGTGCAAGAGAGTTTTGTCAAATACAGGGCATTATATATTGGCACTCTTGTGGATTTAGGTACAGTATCATTTTACCTATCCCAATGAGTGAAAATCTTCTATTGATTGAGGTGAAGTTTGGGTAAGCACTGCTGTTTTTTGTCATTCTAGTTCCATTTTCCAACATGTCATTGGATGTTTCTTCAATTGTGTTATTGTTATTCTTAGTATAATTGTCTTTCCTCCAGAAACTTCTTAGTTATATTTGTGTGAGTGTTGAGAGAGAATTCAAAAGCATTTCCTGACTATAGTTACTGAGCAGAGAGTAAATAAGGACCCTGTGATAACTGATTAAGTAGATGAGTGTTTAGAATATAAGCTTTAAAAATGTGATTTCAAATTGTAGTTCATTATTAAAGACAAAATAAAGAAATTGTATGAGTTTGGGAGGAAATTGATGACTTGAAATTGATTATAGTAATAGAGTTTAGATTATATTCATATCATAGAAAGATGATGTCACAAAAACCAGTGTCTAGTGTCATGAGTTCATTTTTATTAAGGTTTATCTCTAAGCCATACACACATATATTCCATGCAATGATGCAACACAAATTTAGCCTAATCTATTGTGCTTTCTTTATCTTGGATAGCTCCTAGATTTTGTGGACTCAAAATCTAGCAAAAGAAAGTCTCATTTAGGCATTGCTTTATTCAGCGAAGATGATATAGGACCCTGATTCACTGTTTCTCTCATCACTGAAAGGTTAAATTTCCACTCCAACTGAACACTGTGGTTGCTGTATGCAGTCATCACATTTGGCCTGGCCTGGCCTCTGGGCTCTTCAAACTTTCCCACAGATTAGAGAGGTCAGAGCAGAGTTCTTAGAAAAGTTTCTCACAGCAGCAAGACATACAAACGTAGGTGGAATGTGCTAAGGGTAAACATCAAAGTCAATAATGAACAATAGACAGAATATAGTGTTGCACAGTGATTACTGGGAATAGTCAACAAAACTTCATGAAAAAATCCAATACGAAAGGCAAAAAGTAGAGTATTTCAAAACAAATCCAAATATAATTACTCAGAAATCCTTAGAAGAGAAAAGGCAAAAAATAAGTTCAGTGAAATATAAGTGGGATAAATACAATATAAATGTTAGATTTGTTTTTATTCCTCATAGAAAATAATTGAAACTCAAAGATAAAAATAGCACTTTAAAAGCAACCAGATAATATGACACATTATATTCATATGACAATACATATTCATATAACAAGCTACATTATATTCATATAACAGCTATTAATAACAAACATTTCAACAGAAACTAAGAAAGGCACTAAACAGTGGAATAATATCCTTAAAATGTTGAGGGAAAAGGGGATCTGACAAAACAGAATTTTATATAGAGAAGAATTTAAAAAGAAGATTAAATTACATTAATAAAAATATAAACTGAACTTGTTTAACATACCTAAATTGAAGAGATTAATTAAAGTACAGGAAAAGAACCATCCCAAAATGATATATGGAATTATTTAGATAAAATGAAGTATAAAGGTGCAGGTAATTATGCAGGTAATTATAAATGAATATTGACTATAATGGTAACTTCTTATGAAATTTAAAAATATTAAAAGATGACTTTCAATATCCATTTAAAGAATAGAGAGAAAATAGACTCAATTTCTTCTAAAAGTTTGATATTTTCTAAGAACTAAAAAAGGCTAAATCTACTAAGCTGTAGTGCACATAGATTTAACATTTTATCTGTTATTACTATTCAAAGTGACAGTGTATAAACAACTATTAGAAGCATGAAATGATGATACAGTAAACTATTTAGAAAATATGAAAATAATAAATAGAATAGAAACAGTACATGTGTTCAATTAAAGAAGCAATAAAATTGTAAATATAAAACATCTAAATAAACAAAAATTGATTAGTCTTTGAAATAAAGTAATGAAAATATATTAGGCAATAGATAGTTCACAGTAAACAGTAGACACTTTGAGCTGAATGAAATTTTGCTGCATAGGATTTGGGATGTAGCTAAAACCTATTTTTGAGGAAACTGTTTAGCAGAAGTGCATGCATTAGGATAGAAGAAAGGGATTGAGGTCAATGAACCTAAGCTTCCACTAAACTATAGTTAAAAAAAGAACTAAAACAACTCTAAGAGAAAATAAGAAAATAAGATAATAAAGATAAAAATAAAAAAGGAAAATATGCCTTATAAGCAATATAGCTAAAGTTGGTTATTTGTTTAGAAATAGAAACAGTAATACAAATATCTGGATTTATGAAAAAATTAGATCACCTTAAGTATTTGAAAATAAATTTGATATTTTAGATTAAAACTTATATTTATTAGATTTAAAAATACTTGAAAATTCTTTATTATTGACATTAAATTTATTGTAAATTATTTTTCTCAGAGAAAACTCCTTATACTGATTTATAACAAAAATCTTACAAATGTTTGAGAAATAAAATCATGCCAACCTCATAGAAATTCTTCCAAAGATATACAAAGTAGAAACACTTCTCAATTCTTTTAATATAAACTAAAAAACCTTGATACCAAAAATTGACAGATATTATAAGAAAGGAAAATTAGAAGGAAGTCCCTCACATGAATAAAATGTTAAAATTCTCATACAAAATATGAGCAAATCACATCTTGAAAAATATAAAGAAAACTATACCACATCTCAACATTTATTCCCAGAACACTAGACTGGTTTATCATCAGTGGTAAAATCAATGCTACTCATTGCAGAAAGAAATTAAAAGATAAACTCATGTAATCAAGTAAATAGATATGGAAATTAGTTGATAAAATACAGAACACATTCAAGCAGAACATTTTGCAAACTGGGAATAGAAGGTAACTTTACAAAACGAAGTATTTTTTTAAAATAAGTATTGTAAATGTCATATGGAATTGTAAATCTTGGAAGCTTTTCCCCAGAGATCAACCATGAGAAAAGGATGCTGTGGTAGACTGAAGCATGTACCTCCAAAGATTTTCACTTTGTGATTCCTACATACGTAAGATAACCTTCACAGGCTCTAGTAATGAGGGTGTATAAAACACTTCATATATGCAAGAATTTGTAGTTTGGGGATTATCCTAGATCATCCAAGTAGCCCTAAATATAAACCAACTTTTTCATAAGCAGAGAAGCAGAAAAAAAGAAGGCAATATGACCACAGAGCACATATCCAAGTACTGTCTGTGGATACAAGCCAAGGAATGAAGGCAGCCACCAGAATGTGGAAAAATCATGGAGCCCTTTCTGCCTTAGAGCCTCAGGAGGGCATGCAGCCCTGCTGTCACCTTTATTACAGTCCAGTAAAATGAACTTTGTATTTCCGGCCTCTAAAATTTATAAGAGAATAAATTCTGTCATCTTAACTAATAAACTCGTAACAACTTGTGATAACAGATTCACCCATATATATGTCATGGGGCAGCAAGAATGTAAGCTCCAGTGTACGAATCCTTTTCAAATGTGATTGTATAATATTTTACAATATCATTAGCAGAAGTGATTCATGTGCTAAACCCAGTAACAGTAGTGATTCATGGAGGTACAAAGAAATTGGGTGCATTACTGCAATTGATTCACTACAGAAGGATTGTGTCTTCAGATCAATTTGGAATTTTCCTCTGATATTCTCTTTCTAACACAGATATCAATAAGTCTAAAAGATGCATTTTGAGACTAATACTCAAGAAAGATAAATTGAAAGTATATTTGTAAAATACATTTGTACATTTACATTTGTAAAGTACATTTGTTTAATACACATTTAGTTTTGCTGGGCACAGTGGCACACTCCTGTAAGCCCAGCAGCTCAGGAGGCAGGAGGATTGTGAGTTCAAAGCCAGCCTCAGCAAGTTAGGGAGGCCCTAAGCAACTTAGTGAGACCCTGTCTCTAAATAAAATATATAAAAGGGCTGGGGATATGACTCAGTGGTTAAGCACCCCTGATTCAATCCCCAATATCAATAAACAAATAAATAAATACATATTTATTTTAAAGGTAAATGTAAATATATAAATGTCCTTAGTGCTTTAGTGGCCCAAACTGTGTAATATGCCTATTCCAAACAAGTAAATGTGGCCAGAATGAATGAAATATAGAGCCCTTCTTAAAGACAAAGAAGGACAGAGTAGGAAATGAATATTTTCTTAGAAACCATTTAAGATGAAATGTATGAACATAGAGTTTATAAGTTCTGGGTAGCAAAATCTAGCAATACCTAATAAAAAAGTGATTTATAAGTAGTCTAGAAGACAGAAAATAGAAATTAAAAGATCACTTACAGTTCAGAAAATGCTGGCAATATAAAGGGGAAAAGAAAATTATAAACACTATTTTTTCCAGTATTATTTTGTAACACAGTGTCTTTGTGAAAATAGGCATTATATTAAGTTGCTCTAGATGCCAATTGTTGTTTTCCATATAATCTGGTTATTTATTTAAATTATACCTTGCTCTTTATTTCTTGTTTTAAAAAAACGTTTTATTTCATTTCTGATATAGTTGATATTTAATTTGCTATTTGGTTACAAACTTATTCACTGAATTATTTTAATATTAGCAATAAACAATACTTCTTAAACATTCAGAAAAAGTTTGTTCATGAACTTTCATATTATATTGAACATTTTTTTTTGGTGTCAGTAGCAAGAGAATTACATTTATAAACAATTATATTCTGCAGCACAAAAGCAGAGGTTCCCCAATAGTTAATTATTTTTACATTCCGTTTCCATTACCCAGTATCTCATGGACCTAGTCACATGGAACTGGATAAAATTTGTGTTGAAATAAACAAACAATCTGTTTGCTGTAATATTGCACAACTTAATTAGAATAATTTAAAAACAAGGAGAGGAATCCAAAAGGATACTTTCAATAGCTTGGGAAGTGATGGCAAATATGTTCAAAGTATATGTTGAAAAGTCTTACTTGCTTAGGTTTATTCAAGTTGTGAAGAACTCTAGACCTAGGACAATAAAGCACAAACATATTTTCAGGTAAATTAGAGGCAGTTTAAAAATCACAAAGAAGAAATCTTGATTTCACAAAGGATATCTGTAACTTTGGTTTGAATTGCATTGATAGTGCATTGTAGACATACACATGTGCACACACACCCTAGTTAATTTAATCCAAAAAAGAATGTATTATTATCTAGCATATCCTGAGTACTCTGCAATAATAGAGCTAAAATAGACACTGTATCCACCCTTAAGAAAGTCATGATTGCTTCAACTCTCTTGGCAGTGTAAATAACTTTAAATTTTGTCTGAGTTAAGATTTAGTTTTAAACTACTGACTAAAGGGGAACAACTTAACTGAATAACAAATTTATTGCAAAGGCAACTATGCCTTATCAGACATACTCCCTCTTTGTGTAAATTAGAAGTTGATTTTTTGCCTTATATTTCATCCCTAAAGTGAATGAAGCCAGGTTTAGCCCTGATTCATCCCACTCCCACCCCCACATCTTCATGCTCTCCTGTAGGTACAATGTGTATGCTTGGATATTGCAGTCTTGTAGATAGTTGCCCTGGATCCACAGACCCCACATTCTGTGAACATTTTGAAATTATGCTAATGTTCAATGTACGTGATACATAGACATTTCTTGTGGAGAAAAACTAGAGCCTTAATCAGATATTCAGTGCAGGGCATCATCTTCCCAAAAGATTTGAAACAGAATACAGAATCAAGCAATTCAATTTTTCAGGGGAAATTCATTATTTTACCAACTTAACTGTATTTAAGCTGTTTTGTACTGGAAATAGTGACCTAGTTAAGCTACTAAATGCATAAAGGCAGTGAAACTCTAGTATCTATTATAGGAAACTTAATAAATTGTGGATTTTTTACAATGGAGTTGCAAATATAGATGGCAAGACTTGGAATGGGGACTTTCTCTTGGGAGTCAGAAATTCTGTATCAAACCCAACTGATACAAGATTTAAATAATAAATTGCTTATTAAAGGACATAGTCTATGGACTTGCCTGATTTGATTAGGCTATGTCTATTAAAAACATCATTTTGAAGGTAATAAAAATTAAGATTGACCTTTTAAATAATGCTTTACCAAAAATAAACAGTGATGACTTGTTGTTTCATTAAATTCTAAAACTTTTATTCACAAAACTTTGATATTCCCAGGCATTTTATAAAATGCTCATCTAAATTCTCTACAGAGAAATACCGTGAATCTCTTACATGGCATTTTTCAAAAAGGAGCAACAAATTTTGGCTCTTGTCTATAATTTTTTCATTTGGCAGATGCACTCAATATTAAGTACTGTTTTAAGAAGTACCTTCCACTTGATAGGAATGGAGCTGTTACATGTCCTGTATACAGGTCTTTTCCTA
The DNA here is from genome assembly GCA_020662805.1 of Glaucomys volans. NCBI lineage: Eukaryota > Metazoa > Chordata > Mammalia > Rodentia > Sciuridae > Glaucomys > Glaucomys volans. Next base: position 55,545 of record JAJEJO010000707.1, on the reverse strand, counting down.
TACATTCATAATAAAAATAATGTATTTTTGTTCACTCCTGAATAGAACAATTTGTGAGTTAACAAAAAGGTCTTCTCCTTCTTGGACTCACATAGCTTTTCATGTTCAAAATGGGAGTTTTAGAAAAAGAAATCTTGAATGATTTTGAATAATTTTGACCTTAACATTAGTCTTTCCTAAATTATGTTGTCTTGCTTTTTCTCATTTTTTGGCAAATTATAAGGAATACTGCCTTGTGGACCACATGATTCTCAGTGATTGACGTAGGCAGGGTGTGAATAGCTTTGCAGAGTGGGGAAGCCAAGTCAAGCTTTCAAAGTGACAGACTTTACAAAATGATGGAAGTTGTGTATGTTCCAGCATGTATGTGATACATCATTTTGAGAGAAAAATTGGTTGAGGGAAGGGAAAGGAACATGGTGCTTACAAATACGCCAGTTTTCCTTTCCATGAAAATTGTTTTTATAATGTAAGAAAAACCATAATCCAGATTATTATTTTTCTGGGGAGGATTTATTCAAATATGAATGACATTGAAAACTTAAATAAATATGCCTTATAGATGCACACATACACAAATAAGCCCATGATAATTATTAATTATTGAAGAAATATAAACTAAATGTACAATTGGAGTCCTCTACATACCTACTATAATGGGGAAACTGAAATCAGACTATATTAAATATGAGTGAGCATTTGGAAGAACTGGACTTCTCAAACATTCTTCATGGGAATGTAGTACAATTTTTAATTTAAGGTAATATTTGTTTAATGGTGTGAAAGCAGTGTGGCATTTTCTTAAATATTTACAACTAAACTTCCTGTACAATCAGACATTCTCCCCCTAGATATTTAACCAAAAGAAAATAAATCACACATACATAAATCATGTTTAAAACAATGAATTGTGTACAGTTTATGGCAGATTTCTTTGTGCTAGGCAGAATTAAGAAAAGAAAACAAGAAACAACAGACAAGTGTACATAAGAAATTGTGGCATATTCATTTAGTGGAATTTACTGAAAAATAGGATGAAATGAAGTATTGCTACCTATGACAGGTATAGATGAAACTCTATTCACTAGGATAACTGACAGAATCCAGCCTGAAAAGACAACATACCCTATGATGCCATTTATACAAAAATAAAACTAGTGAGTATTACATTAATATAGTATATATGCAGAAATTAGTTTACAATGGCATAATGTAAATCAATGGACATCCATGAAGGTGGTTTAAGAAGGGTCTGGATAGGGATTTCAAAGTGCCAAAACACAACATTAGGAGTGATGAATATGTTCACTATCTGAGTGAGTTTATATGTATATATATACACATATATATTTACTCACTCATATATATATATATACTCATATAGTATATACATATACTCATAGTATATATATACTCACTCATATATATATACTGTATAGTATATATATACTATATATAGTATAGTATATATGGTATAATATATATTATAATATATATAGTATAGTGTATATATATATATAGTATAGTATATATATGCTCACTCATATATATATGAAATTGTATAATCTAAATATGTGCAGTTGGTCACTGTGTCAGATATACTTCTAAAATATGGTTAAGTTTGGTAAAACTATATTGTGTTTTCTGAGAGCTAACTAGTTATGGTGTAGAAGAAGATATTTGGAAGAGAATTAGAATGAAGTAAGAAGGCTAAATGTATAGTGTAATAGCTTCCAAACTGGAAATAATTTGTAGGGGTGCGGCACTTTAGGTTGGAAAAGATACTGAGCAATTCCCCCTTACATTTCATCTCAGTAGTTATGCTTTGAGAGACTGAGGTTTTGTTAACTCTGATAAGGAATATTTTTAAATCACAAAGCAGATAACCTTACTTTATTTATTTAGAGAATATGCATAACTTCAGGTGTAAAGCATCAGTGGAACTAATTCATTGGCATTCCCCTGTTTATTGTGTTCTCACTCTTTGATGAACTAGAATTATCCATATTAGTGTGTATTAAGTGAATGCGTAGGTTAAAATGCAGAGAAAAAAACTTATAAAAATAATTCAAATCATAAAAAGATCCTGTTCAAACTTTGGTGATTTCCTCTCTGTTGTCATCAGTTTCCTATGATTCCAGCCATTGTCTTTGGAAGGATACCTACTTTTCAGCTATCTGGAACTAACAAAGCTTCTAGGAGCCTTAGATTCAGGTTCTTAGTTCTTAGGTCCTAATCTTTAATAGAAACTTCAGCTTTCTGAATTCTCAAAAAAAATGCATATTTGAAAAGAAAATTTTGAGGTCTATTATGGAAAAGGATTTACTTAGTCAAACACATTTATTGAGCATCAACTGTGTTGTAGACATAGGCGTTATGACTGGAAAAAATATACAATACAATATAAATAACCTTCCTTAAGAAGATAGAATTCTACATGGCATTGATGAATCTGGAATTTAGTTAGGCACCACAAGTGATTTTGATCAGAGATAAACACTTCTAATCAGGCAGTTGAATCCAGCTTATAGCATACACCCCAATACTATCAAACCAGGCTTGAAGTCTCTCAGGGACTTGAGCACCTTCTGATCAAACTGTTTACCAGACCCAGTAGGCAAATCCTCTCATCTCAGAGACACCAGACCCAGATCTTTTTTTACTAAAGTCTGAATTTTAGTTCATAGGAATCTTTCCACTAAGTCAATAAATTTAATAATTTTGAACTATCTCATTTATTTCCCTGAGGCATAGGGCTGGTACTGCGTTCTTTCTGCAGTTGCTACCTTGTGATATTTCAGTACTTGTCCTAATCTGACTTCTCAGTTCTTCAATCCCTAGGTAACAATTCTTTATATTAAATATTATTTGTTAACATTACTAGGATGGTTTCTGCTTTCTACCTAGACTCTATGGTTAAATATTTATTTCCATTATATTTGAATTCTCACATTTGAATTTTCACTTTTATTTATCATTGAGTAGTTATAAAAAATGGCTAAGCTATGTAAAAAGTTTTATTTAGTTTAAATATACCTGCTCTTTCAATTTGATTTCAGAAAATGGCTTGATATTCTTCAAAACTTTGTAATATATATGTATGAAAATGTGAGTAAAAGTGGTTAAGCATTTTTGTTTTGTTAGTCTGAGTAATGCCCAGGCTAGACAATAGACATATTTTAATATTTTAAATATTAGAAATCAAGATTGCATTAAAACAGACACCCGAATTATTCATGAGATTTGATTTCAGATAACATGAGAAGAAAGAACTACAATTGAGATATACTTTGATTATCTCTAATTTCCTGGTGATGTCCATGAATTTGCTTAAATTTGTAAGATTATTGCAAAAGCTGTGGTATTCATTGCCTCTCAGTAATTTGAGATTGGAGATATATAAAGATAGCTTTATAAAATTTATATTTTCTATTCTAGTATTGTATAAAACTTTTTGCCAGCCAAGTGTGGGGTTGTTTTGTTTGGAAAATTTATAGCTCAAGACACATATATTGTTTTCTTTCTAGAAATCATAACCCCACTAGATTTTCCACTAAATCAGAATAAATCTTTTCCTAAATCTTCTGAGTATAAGTAAATCATGTCAGTGTTGCTGGATAAAATTTCACTTTCATTGAGGGGCTGTTTTTCAAAAGGAACCTTGAAGCCTGGATACCCAAAGTGGGTGCAGCTGCTTCTGTCTCCATAGAAGATAAACTAGAGGAGTATTGCAGGTTAACTTAGGAGAAATCATCACTGCCATTTGAAAGGAATTCTCTATAGCTATAAAATTGGATTGGAGATTATTTTATCTCAGTACCCAAACTTGGCTAAAACTAAAGTTGAATATTCCACTGTGCTGATTCATCACTTCAGCAGAGCAGAAATCAGACACATTTACATTTTATATCTAATAATCCTTTGATTTTATCACTTCATATTTGTTGACTATTAACATTTTGACTTGTTGAACTCTTTTTTTTTTTTTTTTTTTTTT
>JAJEJO010000707.1:0-51448 GCA_020662805.1 Glaucomys volans | reverse complement strand
ACCCAGGGCACTCCACCACTGAGCCACATCCCCAGCCCTATTTTTTTGTATTTTATTTAGAGACAGGGTCTCACTTAGTTGCTTAGGTCCTTGCTAAGTTGCAGAGGCTGGCTTTGAACTCAGAATCCTCCTGCCTCAGCCTCCCAAGGGCTGGGATTACAGGCATGCGTCACCATGCCTGACTGTTGAACCCTTTTATAAAAGAAAACTTTCTGGAGCAAAAAGCCAGCACTACTTTAGCTCTTGGGTGTAGAATTCAGATAAATTCTATTTGTCATTAATTCCTAGCATTTCTTGCTGTGTGCTATTCATTATGCTTCACATATAATCACTAAGGTTCCCTCACAGGCAGAGACTGTGTCATTTCTCTTTATACCACGGCCACTTCGGGTATGACTTTCACATGGTAGGTACTCAAAAATATTTTAAAAATTAGGATGATACTGAATTGTTTGAGTCAGGAAAGTGGCTCATTTGTTGCCACTATCAATTTATTTAAACCCCAAATTGCACAGTTGACATTTTAAAAAAATAGGGAATAGTCACACAAAATAAAGTAGATCTTTCAAGATCTTTTAGAATCTTTCTCTTTCCTAATAAAATACAAAATAATAGTAACAATAATAATAATGCCAACACAACAAATATATCTTTTAAAAAACAGTTTGCCTATTTCTGAAACTCATAAAATTATCCATACTGAGAGATGTAAATACAACTACTTTTTGCAAGAAAATGATATTTTAAGATGAATATTATTGTATTATTTGAATTCATTTTTGTTTGTCTAAAAAGATAATTTGTACTTAATTTAATCACTCTGTCTAGAGAGACATCAACTACAATAACTATCCATTTTCTGAGTTTCTGCTTTTCTCCCTTTTTAAATGTCTTTTCCATTTCTTTGTCTCCTTACTTTTTCATTTCTCATCGTTTCATTTGATTGTATTCACTGTTCATTTTTCTCCAACTAAATACATCTATCATACATGTTAGGGCTTCAATCAAAATTTGACTAGCGCTTCTATTTATATTTAAGATAATGTTTCTTTTATTTATGTCCAGGTGACAATCTTGTCACTATTGCTAATATCATTACTGATATGAAATATTTAATATCCTTTGTAGATACTATGAATGTCAGTCTAGTAATAGATATATCCCTTGACATTATCATAAGTGACTTCCAATCTTAAGAAGATCCAACTAACAAAATAATAATTACTCCTATTTTTTGAAACCATACTGTGTACCAGATGTACTACTAACAGAAGTTGTGTGTTAATTTATACACAACCAAATTTTACTAGATAAATATTATTACCATCTATTTCCATGTTTTGAACTCAGAGGATTAAAGGTTCAGAGAAGTCAAATATTTGCTTGAATATATAATGAGTTTGTTTACATACATAATAAGTGATAAAGCCAAGATTTAAACCCAGGCATTTTGGGTATGAGCATAAAGTTTGGCAATGAGTTTGACTACAGTAAAATCCATATAAATACCTTCTACTGAGTCTCTGCAGTTTACTTAAAATAATCGGGTAGACTTTCGAGATGCGCTAAATGTTAATGTTTGTGAAGGTCCTTTTTGTACTTATTTCATTTCCTTATGTTTACTATGAGCACATGGAAGGAATAAATAAAACCTAAATTAATTTTTCTGTCAATTGAAATGTCAGATATATAGTCACCTAATTAAAAAATGGCATATTTCAAAAGTTAAAAAGTAATTAAATACCACAAACTAGGTAGAAAAATGCACCAGTTCTTGGCTTTCATGAATGCATTCTTCATACATGGGAGAAAATATTTAACATGCTCAGAGATGAAAAGAACAAATAGTGTTTATACAGAAATGGTGTTGTCCTCAGAAAAAATACATTGGTAACCCTCATAAGAAAGTTATTTCTATCCTTTTTGTTTCCTTGACTAAAGTAGCCCTCACGTCTTTCTAATCGCTATGCAAGTAACTTCAGGCACTGAAATTAAATTGTTGAGATTGTTAATGCATGCCACACTATGATTCCTACTTGCCAATCCTCTTAAAATGTCACAGGAATAAATGATTCTATTTACTATTATGAATAAGAATGACATTCTCCAAGGTTGTCAATTTCAACTCTATCAATACTAAGTGAAATTGACATTGTATATCAGCATAGTTGGTTTAAAATGTTAAACCAACTATTTACTTTAATGGCACAAAAATTTTTGAAAGCTAAAATTTTATGTTTTCATCTTTTCAAATTAAATTTTGCTTCTGTCTTGATTCATGGTAAAAATTTTCATTTGTCTTTATTCTAGTGGATCTTAAGTAAACTTTTATCCTGTACTTAATAGAATTGCCTATGAACAATTAATTGACTTTTTTAGATTCTAAGTTTCATTGGTAAATATATTGAATAAACCATAGCATTTCATGGATACAGGTGACTCCTGAAATGTATTCCCATACATATTGTAAGTCCTTTCCTAGAGAACATTGCTAAATCCTTAGCCCAAAGTAGTGAGACACAATACCTACCAAGAATGGTTCCTTCTGACATCATATTTCTCTTCTATATCACTTCACTGTATTCTTCATGTATCTTGCAGTTTACCAGGTCTCCTGGGATTCCTCATCCCTTTAAAAGCTTTCTATACTATGGAGTGAATAAACTCTGTACTATATTCTGTACTTTCTTTATTCCTGCCATTATTGTAACACCCCTTGAATATTTAAATGTCCACAATTTTGAATAAACTTTGTTCATGTGAATTTTCTGCAAAATGACTTTCACAATAGTGGAGAGAAGTTTTGCACATTCTTTTGAAATTCTATTTGAAAATAACACATTGAGCTTTGCTGAAATATTCTGATACTTACTAAAAAGTCCATTATCCTCTGGACTATCCTCTGTTGCTTGGGACCACTGGTAGACAACGTGGGCACAGAAGATCTCTGGTTGCTGCCTTGTTGGTGCACTGTTTGATAATTTTTACTGTATTCTGAAACAATAAAAAATATACATTATATAATGACAACAGTAGGGCTTGCTTCTTGAGATTATTTAGGCATTCATAATTTTTGCTCTCATAATTTTTAAGTGATTTATAGATTAGTAAAGACAAAAACCCATTTGTGTTGTGTTTGTGGACTATAAACAAAATACTCATATGCATTTGTTATTCATTTAATACCTTGATTTTTTTGTTTGTGATACTGTAAAAGTATGATAATTATATCTATTTTTAAATAAATTGTTTTAATTTTAGGACAATGCTAAAGTTTTTTCGATTTGAGGATTTCTTAAAACTAGACTATATTACTGCTAGGTATGTAGAATCCTAAAATTTCTCCTCTGTGTATGTAATTTTATAGTGAATTCAGTTTCCAAATATCCTTTAATTGCTACTCTCAAGAGAACACTGTCAATTTTACTTATATCAATATTTTAAACAATAGCTGTTCAGCACAAATGAATTTGTCATTTTAAAGATTTTGTAGACTTAACATTTGTTACTTTTTTAAATCTGTTTCCTTTACTTTTTAGTGAGCAAAGTTAAATATTCAACTATGACAGTTTAACCTCTGCAGATCCTAAAACTAAAATGCAAACTAGGCTTTTATTTTGATCAAAATTTTTCTCACACTTGGTAGAATTGTGTATTGCACAAAGCATACGATCCTAAATTAATTGTAATTAAGTTCATTTAAAATGCTTTAATAGACACCAGATTATTTTCCTATGATTTCTCATTCAGTTCTTATTATTTTATGGAAATGTGGATATTCTAATCTTCAGTTATGAATGAGAAAATGAATAAAAGTTCAGTGAGATCACACAGGGTTAGAGTGCTAACTCTTATACACCATGATGCAAGTCTTAATTGGAAAACTGCACCTACTAACATTAGAACCAGTCAGTGGCTGCATGTGGGAGCCTTTGGAATGGCTCACTGATTAATCGAAAACGTCACATCATAGGGCACCTCAAACTGTACTGACTGAGGCTGTCAGTCTGAGGGTGCTTTAATTTCATAAAAGCTTTCATAAAATGAATAATTTGCAATTCAAAATTGGTTTCACCTTTTCTAATTAGGTGAAATTACAGTTGCCATATTATAATTAAAGGTTATGTGACAGACAGGAGTGTTTATTTGGATTATATCAGATTATTTTTCTAGGCTTCTGAATATTGTAGCTTTAGAAAAGCCTGGATTTTTAAGCCTTCTGACAGATATCTATTTTTATTTAGGAGTAGAGCCGTTACCTCTTTCTGAACTTGAAATGCAGCTATGATTGTCTATATTATGGGCTCATATTCAAATACATTTCTCTTTCCACCAAACTGCCGAAAGGTATTGATGTCAGAATTTCCCTTCTAATGAGCACATGATGTCTCCCAGAGATGCTATGAAAAAATATCACTGTGCCTCAAACTGAATTATGGTAATACCACTTAATAGTGCTTTTTAAAATGCTTCAAATTATACATCATAGGAATATTGAAATACAGAGATCATATACTGGAATTGCATTCCAAAAAAACACAGTAGCTTGTTGTTTTTGCCCATTGGAAAATGGGAAATCTCTGAAAATTTTTCTGAAAAATGCATGAGCTAAATATTGGTTTTCTTCTACCTGTCCCCCTACTCATTAACTTGGATAATTTAGGGGCAATGAGGAGCAGTTGCAAAAATCTGTGCCTGTAGCCTAACACGGAGGAGGCCCCCATCCCATAAAATTGGGCAAATGCTTATGATTCTAAGAATTCAGAGTTAAAACATGCAAAACTGCTCAACTATTTTTTAGCAAATAGTTTGCTCTCAGGAAATGTTAATTATCACTCTTTTGGAAGGAGAATATGTAACTTAAGTTTTGCTTACGTTAAATCCTCTTTTAAAGTTAATTTTTAAAATGATTTCAACTTTTATTTAATTAAAACTCCTAACCTGTCAAATTTCTTTAAATATTATTTTGGTGAGTGAAATTTATGAATAACCAAATTAACTCGACATTACATAACTCTTATTCCCATCATCCTTCTTGGAGTTTTAATTAATATTTTGCCTTTAATTAATCAAGTAGAATTAATTCAGGATTGGACAACCGGACTTTAAAACAACATTCTTTAAATCTAAAATACGTTGATAATATTCACTATACACTTTTCATTTTATAGATCCACCTCAATATTTTAACATTTCATTATTAAAATATGACAACCTATATCCAACTTCTGTTAGGTTATATTGAAATATAATTGACAGCACCAATGCATTCTGACAATAGCATGTGGATAGTGGAATAAATATATATTTAAGATTTATTGGGATTTAGATAGGCATGTCCTTTCAGTTATTCAGTGCAGATTTATTGAGTACAAGCTATATGCAAGATACTGTTCCTTTCTCATATTATTAATTTTAATACTCAGATAAAAGTATCATAAATGTTTACAAATGACACTGCGGTTTCTGTTGTTTGCTATATTTTGTTTTAGGTTCTTATCATAAGAATTTTTTTCACTTTATTTTATTTAATTTTGTATGTGGTGCTGAGGATCAAACCCAGGGCTTCACACGTGTTAGGCACGTGCTCTACCATTGAGCCACAATCCCAGCCCTCATAAGGGTTTTCATGTGTTGGACTCCACTGTAAACATGAAGTAATTACTTAAAACTTTGTTCTTATAATTATTTGTAGACTGTTTTTTCATAACAACCTATTATAGAAGCCATTTTATTGAATCAAAATATTTCATTTCTCTATGATAATCCAAAATGCATTTTATAAAAATGAACAGCTACTTTCTCTAAATGAGTTTGTTGTCACAGCAACTGAAACTCTCAATACCATGCAAAGCACAGGATTGGATTGTTATGTTAATAGAATTTTTGAAGTAATTAGATTATGAGGATGCTTTGTCTTTTCTAGTTCAGAGATTTGTGTAACATTGCTAAACAAATTATTCTGAAAATATTAACTTGTTTACTTTAATCAGTTATTGTCATCTGACTCTATTATAACTGTTTTATAATCTTCTGTCATATACATGTTACAGAATTGTCTAACTTGATTCTTATCAATTCACTGATTATCTCCTGTTTTGAATTTTATTTGATGTCTCTTTCTGATTTTGATTTTGCAGATGTGATTTTGGGTATGTGTAATAGCAAACTATAGTAACAGGACTTAACCTCATTTAGCTTGGACAAACTGACACACCAGAAAATACAATATGGGAGTTATCCTTTGTTTCTTGCTATTTTGCAGACTTTCTGTTCATGTCTGGGTTCTTAAGACATCTGTGTCCTTTTGATTTTCATAGAATGTGTTTGAGTTGGGCCTGTGTCTATATGTAGGGGGCACCATCAGCAAATTCTTGGATCTGAGTTGCTGAGTGATGTTAGGGCTGGAAAACAGACCTGGATGGGAATCTGTCATTTACAGATCTATACTATGTCATTTTTTCCATCACTGTGGATGGGATAGTGTAAACAAGTATCAGAAAATAGATTCCTTGCACCATGTTTTACTTAGGATATTGAAGTTACCTGGAGAACATTTTGTTTGTTATTAGAACAGAGCTTTTAATTCACACATAACAAATTAAAGGTTGTAGCATCACAGGCCAAAGGGGAGAACTATCAAGTACAAAGATAGAGAGGCACAGTGGCTCTTACCAATTTAAAGAGGCCACGTACAAAATACAGGGATGACAGCAAGTAACTAGAAGAGCCAAGGCTAAGCAAACACATGTGCTTAAAATTTCTAGGTAAAGGTCAGCCAAGCTTTCATTTTTCATAATCTGAGTAATTTACTGAGATTTACAAAATGGTAGAGGATGATGGAGGGATAAATAAATAGGTAAATGATACATAAAATATGTACTTATAGAATAAATTACTTTTCAACATAAAAATAGCTACTTTTTTGAATAAAATGATACAGATATTGTTTTTGGAAATAAAATGTGTTCTTCTGTACAATTTATTGCTTATGATGATTAATGGAAGAGATTAATATTTTAAATACCATTTTATTTAAAATAATCTAAATTTGTTTAGTAAGTGTATAAATTTGCCTTAATTAGGCACATACTTAATATACACAAGTAAATTCATTTACACTTTATATGTTAAGTGAGAAATTCTATGTACCATAAGCCCAACCCTAGTCCAAATTAAAATTATTTACTGCATTATACCTACCAATATTCAATCTCTTTGAAAATCTATTTCTGAAATTCAAATTTAATTGTAAATACAATTTTGAATTGATATTTTTGAACTAGTTCTTTTAAGTTTGTATTTCTTCATATTTTTAAAAATTTTGTCTTGTATCTGGACAATATCCATCATACAATGCAAATCAATCACTTGCCTTCCAACCCCATGTAGAAATATTCCAAACATCTCAGACGTTGCTATAATTTCAGTCATAGCTTCTCTGATTGTTGGAGTGAATGTACTAAATAACTTGCTAATTTCATTAAGTTGAACGGACAAGAATCTTATATTGTAAGAGGAAAACAGGTGACTAAGGCTTCATATACATGATCATATTAAGCCAAGGGGACAGCAAATAAATAAGGTGGTTCATGAAAGAAAGGTAATTGAACCTGACAATCAGGAACAATTAAATCTCTGTTGGGGTTGCCAAGAATCAATAAATACTTACTGAACATGTATGTCATGTAAGAAAGCATTTGCTGGGGATTGTGAGCTGGGAAATCCACCAACCCTGGTTTCAAAGAATGTATCATTTAAGTGGATGAGGTAAAAAATGTAAGTTAAAAACTGATTATGAATAAACAGTGTCTTTTTAGAATTTATAAAGAAGTAAAGAAAAGCTGTCCTATACAATAATCTCCACTGTACAAGTCATTTTTTCTAGTTTTTAAATAAGTTCAGGGATTTCAAGGAGAGGGATTGAGCACTGGACCTGTATAATACAGAATGTTGCAGAACTTTTAGGGACTTAGCACATTCACACCTTTGCCTCTCAACTGTTCTCTTCTGTTTGCTTCATCCCCAAATCATTTCATCCCAGTATAAAATAACTAATGTCATTTTTCTTCCAAATCTCAGTATCTGGCTTAGGTATTTTCTTGGCATCACTGAAAAAGAATAGATTTGATTCCAACAATCATTCTCATACTTCTTAAAGGCATTCATCCCAGCTCTTCTAGTCTCTGTGAATTACTGCTCCACAGCTATAGTAAACTTTCTAAAACAGGCTCTGATGAAGTCTTCCTACTACTTAGCTACCTTCAATGGACTATTACCATCTAAAATATAAATTATGGACACAACATGCATTCATCCTTTTTGTCTGGCCTATATCAATCACAGCAATCATTTGAGTTTATTCCATGTTTACATGTATAGCTGAGTAGAATGAATTCATATTGTGTGGAAATACCACAAATTGTTTATTCATCAACTATTGATGGAAGCTGGTATATAAACAAAACTAATTGGTATCTGCATAAAAGACTTTGTGTAGGCATATGTTTTTTATTTCCTGTACAAGATTGTGGAATGTTTAGGTCATTTTATAGGCATATGTTTAAATTTTTAAGAAAGTGCCAGTTGTGTTTCACCAATTGTCATTTTAGGCATACCATTTGCACTTTTACCAGCAGTGCTTGAGAGTACCAATATTTACATTCTTGTTAGCACTTGAATGTACATTTTAATTTTAGATATTTTAATAAGTAGATATGTGATTTTTGCTATAATTTGCCTCATAATGCCAAATTTTGTTGAACGTTTTTATTATAAAGTGTGCTTGTTTGTTATCCGTATATTTTATTTGAAAAAGTCTACAAATTGTTTGGAGGCTAGTATTAGTCTTTTTATTATTACATACTAGAGATTCCTTATGTCTTCTAGGTTTAAGTCTTTTGTAGGATGTTTGTTTTTTGAATAGTTTCTTTCAGTCTCTGACTTGCCTCTTTGTTTTCTTAACAATGTTGTTTGAAAAGAAAAGAAAATTTTGAGGAGGTCCAATGTATCCACTTTATTTTTCTTTTGTTTTGTGTTCTTTTGTTTTGTGTTCTTTTGTTTTGTGTTCTTTTGTTTGGTCTATGAAGAGGACCTTTCTGAATACTCTTCAATTCTGCATGAGTTGTGAGAACTTGCACAACTCATTCTGTGTGGTGAAAACAAACTGTTCCCAATCCCCTATGTGCCCTTCAATGATTGGTTGACCTGACCTTTACTGTCTTGTGTTTCTGTCCTCAGCTGTAGTTTTTGTACACATATGTGTTGACATATCCTTAACTGAGGACTTGAAGAATCCTTCTGTATAAACTCTGTTCCACCCATATAGGGAGGTCATCAAACCCTCTTTGGAGTTTGTCCTCTGTTCTCTGGGGTCTAAGAGAGTGAATCTAGTTTGGTATTCTATCACAATCATGAGCAGAAACATGAGTAGATTTCATGAATCTGTGTCCCTCAATGAAATTTGAACTCTCTGTAGTTACAGGGTCAAATCCACATTTGTGTTCAACAGATTTTCATTTAATAAAAAAAGTACATTTTTTCTAGAGCCATGTAATTTTTTTGGAAATGCAAAAGGCTCTTTTACTTGATTCTCTATTTTAACCATAATTAATTCTATGAGCGATCCTGATAGTGAGTAAGTAGGAAAGGAATACAATCCAGAAAACAAGCCCTTCACTAATCATTGGCCATTCCTTTGCTTTCTACTTGATCAGCTGAGCTTTGCAAATATGCAAGGCAAACATGGTTTATCTCTTCAAAGAGCTCAAGCAAATGAATATACAAATGGACAAGAGTCAGATTGTATATTAAAACTTACAATCTTTATCTACCAGTTCAGAAAACCAAATCACAACCTCTATGTCCTTTGACCTCAGGCAGTCATAACTTGATCAATAACCGACAGCTTCCCTAATATTTGCCCCTGCTTCCAACTTATGACCAACCAGAGAAAGCCAAATATACTTCCTTTAATCAATCATACAGGATGCCTCCATTTGAATTAGGCTCTTTCCAACTTCACATGCAAACACCTTTACTCAGGACACATCTAAAAAAACTTTCCTTCAGCTGTAGTTTTCCCACTCCTCTACCTAGATCTGAATGGTTGCCAAAGGTAAGTAGTCTTAGCATACTTACCTTGCTCTAGCAAGCTCTGAATAAATAGCTTTTGTTTGTTGTCATTCAGGTGTTGTTTTAGTCAACTTTTTCACTGTTGTGCCTAAAAGACCTGACCAGAACAATTATAGAGGAGGAAAAGTTTGTTTGAAGACCTCACAGTTTCAGAGGTCTTAGTTCATAGAAGGTTGGCTCCATTCCTCAGGACTCAAGGTGAGGCTGAACATCTTGGTAGGAGAGTGTAGTGGAAGGAAGCAACTCACATCATGGTGATTAGGAAGTAGACAGAGGTCTCCACTTGCCAGATACAAATATATACCCCAAATCCATGCGCAAATTTCCAGCTCTTTCAGTCACACCCTCCCACATCAATTACCACTTAGTTAATCCCTGTTAGGGAATCAATTCACTGATTGGGTTAAGACTTTTATAATCCAATTGTTTCTCTTCTGAACCTTCTTACACTGTCTCACATGTGAGCTTTTAGGGGGCACCTCACGTCCAAACCACAACATTCAGCCTGTGGCCCCCAAAAGCACACAACATCTCACAAAGCAAAATATATTTAGTCCATTCCCAAGAGTCACCAGAGTCTCAACAGTTTGAAGATTGCTCAAAGTTCAAGTCCAAAGTCTTCTCTGAGGTTCAAGGCAATCTCACATTGTGAGCTCCTGTAAAATTAAAACCGATTTACAAGTATCTAACATATAAAGGTAGAGTATATATTTCTATTCACAAAATTAGGGACAAGGAAAAAACAATAGGACCATAGCAAGACCAAAACCCAGCTGGGCATGTCTGGCATCTGGGGCACATAGTATCATGTTATTCTCTCCAAATGGTTTGTGTACCTCCATCCCTGTGTCCTTGTTGGTTGTGGCCCAAGTAGCCTTTCTGTTGGCTTGTCTCTGCTCAATTCCTGCAGCTTTCCTAGGACAATGTCCCACATTACTGGCATTTCTTATTACCAGGGTGTCTCTAGTGCAGCTTTGGCTTTCTGCCTCAAATCTCCACACTTTGACTTCTCAGCGGCTGCCTGTACCCTGACTTTGCTGCATTTTGCCTGGCCTCCCATGCCTTTCTTAGAAACCTTGGTGGAAGCCTCCATGACCCCCTAACTCCAGCATCCTGCATTCCTGCAGAACTATCACCCATGGTTGCCATCAAGATCTGCCACCATCTTGAGCAGTAGTTAAGCCTCCAGGGACCCTTGCTACAGCAGCCTCTGAGTGTCTGGGTGCCTGAGCAGTTGAAAAAACTTCCTAGGTTCCCTTGTGGGAAAAGGGTGCCCCACTGGTCTCTTCTCAAGAGAATTTTCACTTTTAGTCCCTTGAGCTTGAAGTGGGTGTGGTCTTTCCAGTTCCTGAGATGCCCTCAAACCATCTTTCTTATTGTCTTTGGGTAAAGTCTTTAGCATTTCTGTAGTGGTCATAATGTCTTTAACAACTACAACTTCCCTAGCCCTAGTGTTCAAGTTCACTTTTTCCAAATCTTTTTGCTCTGCTTTCTGCTCCTGATTATTACAATAAATTTGGCTAAAAGCTTCCAGCAATATCTATTCCACCACCTAAATGATATGCTGCCTAGACATTTCCTCTGCCAGATTAAGACGTCCGTCACTTCTGAAATCAGTCTCACCAAAGTCTCTGAACATGGGCAAAATGATGACAGTTTCTTAGCCAGAACCCAACATGAATGACCTCTATCCAAATCAATGGTACAGAATAGAGGATGCAGAGACAAACCCACATCAATACAGGTATCTCATACTTGACAAAGGAGTCAAAAACATACAATGGAGAAAAGATAGCCTCTTCAACAAATGGTGCTGGGAAAACTGGAAATCCATATGCAGCAAAATGAAACTAAACCCATATCTCTCACCCTGTACAAAACTCAACTCAAAATGGATCAAGGACCTAGGAATTAGACCAGAGATGCTGCACCTAATAGAAGAGAAAATAGGTCCAAATCTCCATCATGTTGGCCTACGACCAGATTTCCTTAACATGATTCCCAAAGTGCAACAAATAAAAGCAGGAATCAATGATTGGGAGAGAATCAAACTAAAAAGTTTTTTCTCAGCAAAGGAAAAATGAGCAATGTGAAGAGAGAGCCTTCAGAGTGGGAGAAAATCTTTGCCACACACACTTCAGATAGAGCACTAATCTCCACAATCTACAAAGTACTCAAAAATCTTTACACCAAGAATACTAATAACCCAATCAATAAATGGGCCAAGGAAATGAACAGACACTTTACAGAAGATCTACAAGCAATCAACATATTTATGAAAAAATGTTTAACATCCCTAGTTATAAGAGAAATGCAAATCAAAACCACCTTAAGATTTCATCTCACCCCAATTAGAATGTCTTTTATTAAGAATACAGGCAACAACAGGTGTTGCCGAGGATGTGGGGAAAAGGGTACACTCATACATTGCTGGTGGGATTGCAAGTTGGTGCAGCCACTCTGGAAAGCGGTGTGGAGATTCCTTAGAAAACTTGGAATGGATCCACCATTTGACCCAGCTATCCCACTCCTTGGCCTATACCCAAAGGACTTAAAATCAGATTGCTACAGTGATGCAACCACATCAATGTTCACAGCTGCTCAATTCAAATAGCTAGATTGTGGATCCAACCTAGATGCCCTTCAGTAGATGAATGGATAAAGAAACTGTGGTATATATACACACAATGGAATATTACTCAGCCATAAAGAAGAATAAAATTATGGCATTTGTAGGTAAATGGATGATGTTGGAGACTGTCATGCTAAGTGAGATTAGCTAATCCCAACAATCCAAATGCCGAATGATCTCTCTGATAAGTGAATGATGATGCATAATGTGGGGTGGAAGGATGGCAAGAATGGAGGAAGGATAGATAGCATAGAGGGAAGGGAGGGGTGAGGTCAGGGTGGGGGAGTAAGAATAATAACAGAATGAGACATACATCATTGCCCTGTGTACATGTATGAATGCACAGATGGTGTGACTCTAGTTTGTGTACAATCAGAGAAACAATAGCTATACTCCATTTGTGTACAATGAATCAAAATTAAATAAATTAAAAAAAATTCCAATAGAGTCATCCTCTGAATGTTCCTGAGCCCTGTCTTCATTGACTCCAGTCCTATTGGCATTTTGATCTTCTGAACTCCCACCAGAAACAACATTAAGCTCCACTTACAGCAACCTAAAACATTTCCAACTTGCACTGCTAAGTATCTCAACATTCCTCCCACCAATTCCAAAAAGTTCAAAAAGCTTCTGAACCACATGGGCAGGTTGGGCACAACAATGACCCCACTCCTATTTCCAATTTCTGTCCTACTCAGCTATTTCACTGCTGTGACTAAAAGATATGATGAGAATGATTTTATAGAAGAAAGTTTATGAGAGGGTTCATGATTTCAGTTATCTCAATTCATAGACAGCAGACTCCATTCCTCCAAGGTTCACAGTAAGGCTGAACATCATGATGGGAGAGTGTGAAAAAGGGAAGCAGCTCACACCATCATTAGGAAGCAGAGAAAGAGTCCACTTGCTAAATACAAATATATTCCCAAAGCTATGCCCCAATTCCCACCTCCTCCAGTTACACCCTACCACTTCAATTACCACTCAGTTAATCCCTAGCAGGGAATTAAATCACAGATTGGGTTAAGACTCTTTCAACCCAAACTTTTCTCCTCTGAACTTTCTTGCATTGTCTCACATGTAAGCTTTTGGGGGACACCTCACATTCAAACCATGACAGGTATTCTTCTTTTATTTATAAGCTTATATTTCAATGGGAAATGTGGTCCTAACATATTATCACATGTGTGAGAAATCATGAGAAAGAGGAGCTATATCTATAGATGTGAGCAAGCCTAGGATTTTAGTAAATAGAAAAGCCATAAAAAATAGTACAAATGTTAAAGCAACTGAATTACACTTTATTCATTAGCATATTTTGGTAAGAAATTCCCTTTCAATCTCTAGGAACACATATTTCAATTATTTATTTGTTTTGGCACTAATTGTCCTTATGTGATAGAAATTAATTACAATGTACAGAGTAGAAAAAAGTCAGGGAGGGCACATTTTAATACATGGTTTACTATATTTTAATTTTATCCCATTCCCAGCTCATGTCCTGGAAGAAAACAAAAAGAAAATAACATCTATTAAATACCTATCTATAAATACCTATACCTAATATTGCTATGTATATTATTTCCTTTTTTCATTTTTAGACCCCATACCAAGGGAATATTAGTATTACCATTTTACCTATGAAAAAACTGAAACACAGAAAAATAAAATGACTTGTCCAAAGTCATATAACCAGCAAAGTGTAGAATGCAATCAGAAGACAGATCTCTTTAATACAGGTCAAGCTCTCTCAACCCCTTCTGTACTAGGGCCCAGGTAATTTTGCATCATGCTGTCTATGTACTATTCATGATAGCAACATCCCTGTCTGCTGCCCAGCTTTACACTCCAGTCATGATAATTAATATCTTCAGACATTGCAAACAGTATCCTGGGAGACAAAAATTGGCCCTGGTTGAGAATCAGTGCTGCAGATCAACTATTCTACCTAATAGCTTTCCATAGCTAAACCTTCATTGTTCAACATTTCCATAATACATTCAGTAGGCTCCTCGGAGTACGCGCACGGTGTGCGTGCACACACACACACACACACACACACACACACACATATCCTCCTTGCCTGTCCCTCCACATACCTATAACCTCACTGATAAAGTTAGAATTGATTTTTTCAGCTGGGAATTCTCATTTACTTTTGTAATTGTTATCTTGGGAATTGATGTGATTAGCAGGAAGGCTCTGGAGGGAATTCTAACAATAGAGCTGATCATTGCCCTTAAAATTGCTTAAGAAGGAACCTATATTTATGGCCAATTTATCAGAGATCATGTCTTTGTTTTTGAAACCTTTAAATGAGTCAAGTACTTTTGCTCTCTGTCCCACAATGTTCTCATCACATCCACCTGCCATTCTCTTGCTATATCCTCTTCCTCTTCCTCTACTCCCTGTGTCTCTGTCTGTCTCTGTCTCTCTCTGTCTCTCTCTCTCTCTCTCCCTCTGTCTCTCGCCTTTGTATCTCCCTGCCAGTGCAGCTGTCCTGTGCTGCCTTTGATGCTACTCTGTTATCTTTGGCACCAGCTCACAGGCTCCACTGGGCTGAAATTGGAGCTCTTCCATCCCATCTTCTTTCTTTTGTCCTGCAATATGGTTTTCCTGGAGGCCACTCAGCTGCCTCCCAACATTAGAGTAGGGGACAAGAACAGGGAATAGACTCTGAAGCCAGAGTTAAGCGGCTGAGCATCTTACAATAGTAAATACCTTTGTGGCAGCTAATACTTTTTTCTAAATACATGCAGGGGGTATTTTGAAATGAATTTCAGCATTCCTCACTTTCCCCCAGCAAGCTGTGATATCTGGCAGTGTTTTTCAAGAAGGTACTTATCGTTGAAAATCAGACTGAGTCAAAATTATCCTGATTTCATTGTACCACAGACTGGAAGCAACATATTTTCCAAATTCCATGGGGTGTGCCAAGTACGTTTCAACTGCCCCATTAAATTGAGCTCAATGTAGAGATGTGAAAAACCTGAAATAATAAATTTCTTCAGGCTAATTCAACTCTGCTTTAAACTACTTTCTCCTTTTAAAAACTCATTTCCTACATAGAGCTAAATAAAAGTATGTATTAACTCTGAACCTTGGGCTAACTCTTTGGTAAGAAATAATTGACTCTGATCTTAGGGTCAACAGTGCAGCATCTAAGATCATGCATTTATTTTTGCCTGTTACATCCTAACACTGACTCAGAATTGGTTTAAATGCTTTGTGGAAATAGAAATGTTAACATTATATACTGCTCTAGTTCTACATTGCGGTAAGAAGTTCCCGTGGCGAAAAATGTAATTTTAAGCATACCATGATTTTCCTACCTTAACATGAGCAGTTAGGAACCCAAAGCTTTTCTTTAGAGCACTGCTTGTACAAAAGATCTTTATCTAGTTCACTCGTTTGCTGTTATTCTGTGCAGAAAACCATGCGCCACACTTAGTCCCATTTGCTTATCCCACTATGCAGCCACCTGCAGACTGATTATTTCCTTTTAAAGCAGGAATAAAATTTCTACTTCCCTCCCTCCTCTAGGCAGCCTTGGCATAAAAGCAGCTCATACAATGATGTTTTGTGAGAATAGATCCCATTAACAACAACAACTTAGATTTATATAGTGCCTTATCACACGTACAGCAAAGCAACTCCAGGGATTTTCTGAAATGGAAAGCATTTCCTTTTAGACCTCCAAAAAATCCTTATTAAACACCACCAACAAAGATTAACTTGAACATGTGAACCAATAAGGGGAAAATACGTTCTTCATACTTTAAGGTGAGGCAGACTTCAAGTCAAATTGTGCATTGCCTTGTTTCTAAACAGACAGCAATGGTATTCAGGGCCTAACAAAGAAGATAACACCATTTGAATTCTGTCCAAATTTAAAGCATTTTTTTGCCTTAACTGAGTTGCTAGTGTAGTAGTTCTTCTTATTTTATAGAATTTAGATTTATTATTATGATGAACTGAGACACTTCTTTCCAAAGTTAAATTTAAGATAGAGTGCTGATTTTTATTCTTTGACTAAAAATGTAGTGAGTTGATGATTAGTTCTGATAGAATCACTTTAAAAAGGTGACTTTGGCTATCTTACCTGGCTATTATGGACATAGGGGGCAAAATTAATCCATGGATTGTAAAGCTTTTAAGTTGCAAAATAAACCGTTTATATTAAGATATGCCTCAGTTTATAATGATCTAGAAAATTACAGATCCCTCTATATAATATAGCAATATTATATTTATTTTTATTTTTTTGTTTCCAGTTTTGATAAATACTATCATAGAATGGATTAAACTCTTACCATTCAAAGATAACTATTTCTGTGAAATATTTCTGTTATTTTTATGTTAAAAACAATGTTTAGAGTCAGACATATTTAGTTTGTATATTTGACTAAGCTATGTATGAATTGTCTGACCTTGCAAATTAGTAATTTGTTTTTTAAGACTTACATTCTTAGTCTATAAACATAAAAAAAATAGTTGTATGGAATAATTGAATACTGTGTGTAACAAATTTGATATCAGATCTGATATTGGGGTTGCAAGTAAGATGATGGTTGATGAGTAAGGGGGAAAGAGAACTATCTTGAAATGTTACTTCCAGAAATCCAAGTGCTCAACATTCGAGAGATATCACAGGAGCCTGGAGGATAATCATTTCAACTTGAGAAGCAAACTTTAAAGTTACTACACACAATCTTATGTTATACAGTGAGCAAAAGGGCATAAAAGCTGAAAGCAGGAGACACATCTGCTTAGTTTAGAGATTTAGAAGAAATAGTACAGTGTGTGTGTGTGTGTGTGTGTTGTGTGTGTGTGTATCATTTGTCATATTTTCAGGAACCAGTCTACACTGAAAGAAAAGGAAGAGAGACATTTAGTGTCATTAGTCCAATAGAAGAACTAGGAGAAGTAAAATCAGAAAGAACCTCACCTACACAATTCTCAATCATCTGAAAAAAATATTTTGACTCCCTGGGGAATGACCATAGTCACCATCGTTAACCCAATTAATTGAGCTAATGGAAACTCCTTTAGCAATCAACACTAGACCTGTCCAAAACAACAATATCATTTTTTGTAAAAAACAGAAAACCAATGGCAAATGAGAACAGGAGGTTGTTGCCATAGAGCTGATATGCTGTTGTGACAAAGAATTAAGAAAAGCTGAATAAATTAAATAACTTTATTAGAGGAAGCATAAAGCATAGATTCAAAAGCTCTTAAAGACACAGTGAAGAGAAGAAAATTAACAAGAAATAGAAACAAGCCTCACCCACAAGAATTGACATTAACTGTAGAATAAATAGAGTTTATATATAAAACACAAACACACACACACACACACACACACAAAACGACAGAAGCAAGCAAAACAAATTGAATGTGATGATTAAAATAAAAAGTTTAGTGAGTAGAATGACATACAGGATTCTTTCCGGTCTCTTCCACATTAGCTCAAGACGGAAAAGAGCCTAAAATTAGATCAATATTATTTAATTTATTTGCTATGATCATTCAAAGAAACAATATGAAACAAAATGAAATCAGTTCAGAATGCTAGTTACACACATAAAATATTCTCTTTAATGTCACATTTAGTGAGAGTGTAAGACACTTAAGTATATTTATATAATGATACTAGCTGTGTAGTGTGAATGTAGTGTGTATATGCTATGTGTGCCTGTGATTGTAAACTTTTGTCAGAATATTTTTAGTACAAATATGACTAATAACATTGATTGCTTCTAAGAAATGTATGGATGGAAAATAGGCATGCTGGAGAAATGATAATATTACTCATATTAAAATATTTTAGTATGAGAATATATTGACAACTGAAAAGCAAGCATGACAAAAATTGAAAAATGGAAAAGTATTTTAGGGCATGCCACATTAGAAACATTTAAAATAATTTGTTCATGATTAATAGCCATTGTGAATCCCATGATAGCAGGATTGTTGTCTTGCTCTTCTTTACTGATATCCTGCAGGTTGGCCATTGACTAAATGGCAGTTTACCTCAATTAACTACATTTATGGCAGGCCTCGCTCTTTATACTATTGTACTACAACCGAGGCACTATCTTTTTATTGTAGAGTCAATTTAAAATCTACATTTAATTCCCATTAGTACACCCCACATTACAAATCACTCCTAAATATAGATACATAGACTTGTCAATACAGAACCATTTCATGTACCTGAACATGAAAATATCCTTATATTTTTTTACTGCTTAAAAAATAAAAAGATGCCCCTTCACTTTTGTCTGCAAGATTTTTTATTAACAACTTCCCTTCAAATGCAAAAGCATGCCAAAGCAATCATATTCTCAAAATGACTCTCTTATCTAGCCACTCCTTCTATAAGTTAATTTAAAAGCTCTTAAACTAGGGATCTATACTTGTTACTATCAATTTCCTTTCTTTTTCCTATAAAATCAACTCATTGTCACTTCAACTGTATTGCTGTGGCAGAAACTGCTGGTTCTAAATGTCCACTTACTCTATCTTAATTTTCTGCAACTTTTAATGTAGCTGACCTCCCATTTTCAAATCTCCTTTCTGTACTTGGTTCTGAATACCACTTCTGACTTCTGATACTGCCTAGACAATTTCAAACATTTTGCCTATTTCTCTTTCTTCTTGCTCATATGTTCTTGTCCATGTTTTCCTAACTGCACATCCCTTCGGATGAATATTTCTACTCCTGTCGATTTTACATGACATTAGGGTTAATCTCTTTTCTTATATGTTATACAAACTACTAACGCCTTCTACGTAAAATTTCCTCATATAACACTGTTCTCTCCAAACCTTTTCTGTGCCTATTTCACTAACAAATTGGCTATTCAAACTTTGACTTTCCTATTTCCCAAAAGTCCCTTCAATTTTCCTTTCCCTCTCCTAACCCACAGCTGCTACCTAAGCGCAGCATCTTTTAATCCTTTTCTGCAATCGTGACCACGTATGAGCTGGAATTCTCAGTCTTTAAACCTCTGAACTTACAGTTCACATTGCCACTTCCAGCTTTCCCACTGTGCCTTCATTTCCTAAGCAGGTATAACTCCCACATACCCAAATTTATTATGTTACCTCCTTATATTAAAATCATTATTATGTCTTTCTGTATGTAGGCTTAAATTCAAATGCTTTAATATGTGCATGCAAAATCTTCCCAGGCTGATTCTGATTATTCTTCCTGTATTATTTTGCTATCTTTTTTTAAGATCTCCTGCCTCACTGAGGTTTCAGGTCTTTTCCCAAGGATACCACGTTCTTTCCAACTTTATGGCTCTGTAGAAAATAACTTCTCTCCTTGTAATGCAATTTTGCTTCTTTTTATGCCAGTGAAATACTCAAACTTCCAAACTGAATTCAATTATTGTACCCTATATGCAGTTATCTCTGACTTCTCTAAGAGTTGTTTCACTCTTCTTATTGTTGATAATTTATTAGAATAATTACATAGTTATCCCAGCTAGATTATGTATTACATTATTTAGTGTTTCTTGATTTATTTTTTTTTCCCATAAAATAATGCAAACTCTACCATGGGCAAGGGTTCTGTCTTAGTCATTTACAGTCCCATTGCATAGCTTGCCCTTGGGCACATAAAAACTCTGTATAATTTTCTTAATTATTAGATACATTAAAAATTTGACAATATTTGAAAAAAATTTCATATTTTAGAATTTAATTTTTATATACAATCTCCATCTAACTGATAAATTTATAACACCATCTCCAATTTACAGATGGTAAAACTAAGGCTTGCAAAAATTAGATTGGTTTATATTGTTCATAATAATAAGATAGATTCTGTAAATCAATAGTCATGGAGGAAAATCTCCAAACATACTGAAATGTTTTTGAAAAAAAAAAATTTAAAAAGGAATAAAAGAGATGACAAAACAAGAAATTACTAGAGGTCAAGTAAGGAAAAATAAACAGAAAGGTAACACACTTGGATGTGCTTTGCCCTTAAAAGAAATTAGCACTTTCATTTTGACAGTCTTATGAGTTCTCATTTAAACAACAACTACAAAATAAGCAAATGCAAATCCAGGGTGGAACATGGGGAATGGTGGTCTCATGGTAGGTTATTATACCTTTGAAAATGGAGTACCAAATAACTGCTTTCTCAGGGTCAGAGTTAGAGGTGAATAAAGCCCTTGTGGAATTACTGTCTGGCTCCAGTCTCTTGAGGATATTGCCTGATTCTTATCCCATGGATCATCCATCTAATTTCTATTCTTGAAATCATTTTGAGTAATCTTACTTAACAGTGGCTTTGGTGAGGATCCAAATTAGGCAAACATAACCCTCTCTTAGAAAGTATGTCTTCAACATAGTTTAGAAATAAATTACTTGTATTTGCATTCCTACATGTATCTTTTCAAATACAATATTCTGGCACTTGGCATAGATAACTACCTCCTGGCAAAGGAAAATTGGACCAAGTTGGAGACCCAACAAAATTAACAAGCTGTGTAAACAGACCCGCTAGTGTTTTAGATACTAAGACCATTGACCGGAGGCAGTAAAACCACAGCTTTTGCTGTGTTTAAAAGAGTGAGAAAATGTCTTAAAGATAGTAGCATCGAAGAATGAAATAAATTCTAGAGATTAGAAGCTCCAATACTGGAATTCAAAACTTAATAGATAACATAACTTCTCCTCTCAACCATAGAGGCATGTCTGGTACTGGTGTTGCCTTCCCATGATAGAAAGGAGAGAAGAAAGCAGCAATATCAAGAATGAAACAGGAAGGAGTTGCAGGTAACATGTTAAATATATAAAGATAAAATATATTTTTAATACTAGCAACAAACAAGTTCAAAATGAATCAGTTTTTTTAGCATCAAAATCATGGAATTTTAGAGATAAATGTAAGGACAGGGGTGTGTATATTTGTCAAAACTTAAACTGTACAGTTAAAATGATGACATTTTATTTAAATATGCATGTGACTAATACCTCAATATGTTAAATACTAAAACAAATTCAGTTGGGACAGTTACCTTCTGAACACTTTTGATCAAAGATATTCATTTTTTAAAACGTGGAAAATGAAGTGAGCTTTGTCAGAATTTCCAGTCACTTTTTCTTCTTTGACAAAAAAATTAAATACAAATACATAAGTCCTTTAATCCTTCCATGTCGTTCATTGAACAATATTTGTTATAAAATTATTATGCAATTTAAAGTGGGTGATAAAAAGAAGAATCAGAGGCAAATTGACAACACCTACACTCCTAACTTCATCAGAAATCACATACTCAGCATACCTTAAAAAAAAAAGACACAGAGAAGAGAAAGGAGAGAAAGAGAGAGAGAGTAAAATGTCCTATTTCCCATCACAGTTCAGACCTATGACTTCTTTCCTTTTATCGTGCTTAATTTAATATCATCTTGCCTGGTCAGGGGTTGCTCATATTAAACATTATTCTGGGTGTGTCTTTGAGAGTGTTTCTGCATGAGATTAGCTTTGAATTGGTGTCTCTGTAAAGCGGATTTCCCATCTTAATGTGGTGAAGCACAATTCACGGAAGGCCTGAATAGAACGGAAGGTGAAGGCAGGAGGAATTCACCTCATCTGTTTTTACTCTCTGTCTGCTTGATCTCATACTTATATCTTTTTCGGTCCTCAGACTGAGATTTAGACCATTCTGTCCCCTGGTTCTCAGGCTTCTAACATCCACTGAATAACACTGCCATCTTTCCTGGGTCCTCTGCTTGCAGTAATGTGTGTATCTCTCTCTCTCCCTCTCGCTCCTGACAGTTTACTTTGTAAGTCAAAGATCATTTCTCATCTCTGTTCATTCATCAGTTGTCAAATTTCCCAACAATCATTACCATCAGTATAAACATAAAGGTACCATAATATGTTCCATATTGAGAAAACATAAATAATAACAAAAGTAATTTTCTTTATTTACACAAGACCTCTTTAGGTACCTTCTCACAAATATTTTCTCTTCACAGCAAGTTTCCTTAATTACTTAATTACTCCACATGTATAATCTCTTCTTCTAAATACCCCCTTATCTGAAATCTACTCAGTTTAAGCTTTTTTTCCTACTACATACTAACAATGACCTGTGGTGGTCTCTGTGTTGACAAAGCTGAAGAACATTTCTCATTTTCACTTATTCTAACTGTAACTGTCATTCATCACAGTTGATCATCCTTTCCTTGAAATACCCATGATTTCCTGGGAACAATTGGCTCCCTATTACAAGCTCATCTAGTTTTTTCTTTCAAGTTTTCACTCTTGTCTTTCTTCCCCATCCAAACTTGCAATATTGGGTCCCTCCTCAAGTAAAATACATGCTGCTCTGGGGCATTGTTTATCTACACAATTATGGAACGAGGGAGAGAGAGAGAGAGAGAGAGAGAGGAGGGATTTAGAAATGTTTCCATCTGTTTCCCTCACAAAATTGTGACTATGAAAGTAGAAGTTTGCAGTACTGGAGAAATCAAGATGATTATATTTAAAGTCATGAAAACCATTCTTGGAAAATGAAAACAGTATAATATGTAATTCACTCTAAATTTATACATTTGGAACAGTCTTTGGTTCATTAATATTTTTTCTGCCTATGTTTACACGTACTATCCAGAAATTATTTCAAGTCATTGAAAATGATCATACTATGCTTATTGTTTTAGAGTAATTTGAATTAATCTATTCAATAAATTTATTACATTCATAAATTTTCAAGAGATAGAATTTCAGATTCATTGGCATTGACATGAATATTATCTTCTAAATCCATTTATACTTTAGGCTGTAGGTTTATGACAAAGCTGTTTCTTAGGATGTTTAGAGCTCTCAAACTGCATGATATAATTCAGCATTTGATTGCATAGAACCTTTGTTGTGCTGTCATTGGTTTTTTGGTATGTTTTATCTCCTGCCAAATTTCATGTTTTGGATAACAGAGTACACATGCTTGCTACCCCTTCCCCCACCAAAGTGCATGTAACTCAGTATTGATAAAATATTAGGCACTCCACAAGTATTTTCTATATTGTTATTTGAGGTTGTTTACAATCAATTTGTAATGTGGCAAAAATGACCCAGAAGAGGAAAAAATGTAGAAAACCATGCTGAGGTCAAAGCTCTGAGTGAAAGAAGAGGGAGTTTATCCTGGAACATGATGAAAAGAACAGCAAGGAGAACCGGGTATTGGCTGTGTCTGGGCCAATCTTCAGCAGCCAGCTCTGTTGGAAAGCCTGAATCAGCAGCCTCATGGACCTAAATTAAACATTTTGCTAATATATAATTCTCTTCATTTTATCTAATTTTACTCACGTATTAAGTAAATCAGATGTGGGCAAACCTTTTGCCAAATTAGTGAGTAGCTTTCGAGTAACAAGAAAAATGATCATTTGCAATATTCATTGAATCTTGTTAACATGAATTATAGTGAATGAAGACCTGCAGCAAGATTTATTAAAAATTCAAATTTTTGACAATTGCAGCAAGGATTTGGCTATTGACACATTGTTGGAGAGGCGAGAAGAAAGGACACTTTCAACTTTGCAAATTAGCTTGGTTAATCACCTGCATGACAGAGAAGAATAAGGATCCAAATGTTTTCTCCCATTTAATGAAACTTTTACAAAACGATCAAGCCAGTTCCTAGGAACATTTTTTAAAATATGGAATTTCTACTTAAAAACCTAGCAGTTTAGAGTTGCTTGCAGTTAGAAAAATATCTATATTTTCAAAAATTGGTCAGGGCCCTGCAATTATTGTTGCTTTGAATGTTTGAGAAGTGTTAAAGCAAAGTTACATATAAATATAATTTATAAAGCCAAAAGTCAATCTGAGCCTTGCAGGTATTGGACATGACAAATCATTTTATTTTGTGTTTTGCTCAATTGTATTTGCTGCGACCCAGTCTAGTAAACAACTAATTCTCCCAACTCAGTTCACAGTGAGTGAAACACTTGCTCTTGCCTATTCAGCATCTCTTTTAATTTGTAAGCTGTTCCATAAATCTTTCCTGGCTTCTAGGGACATAAAGACTCCTATGATGAAGTGGCCAGCATGGTGGCTTAATAAGCTGAAAGCTAGGTTTTTCTCTCCATGGATCCTAGGGACCACTGTCTTATTCCTGGCAAAGCAGATCAGATTTTGAATTTCAGCCAGGGTAATTAGCACGCTTTAGGATCTCAATACACAAAGCGGAATGGTCAGCATTAGCAAAGATGTCTTTTGAGTGTTTTCTGAGTGGTAAAAGAGCAAAAGGAATGGCCAGCTGCAGCAGGTCTTTGGAGCTCTAATGAAAGTGATCTACCAAATACATTTCTGCCTGGGGGAGGGCCATATTTATAGGACTCTAAGCTACAAGGCAATATCTTTATTACCTGTTTTTGAATGCATTCTAAAAACTAGGTGTAAAGGAAGGAACTGAGAAGTGTCTTTAACATTCCCTAGAAAGCAAAATTTCATTGAGAAAATTATATCCCTTAGAATGTAATATCAAAAAAAGACAAAGTTGAAACTTCTAGTAAAAGTATTTCTTTTTTTCTGGCAGTCAATTAGAATAACATATTTTAAAAAAGAAAAAAAAAAAAAAACACTTGTCCTCAAGTAGGTTTAGTGATAGAGCTTGTATGGTTTGATTTTGACATCTTCATTGTTAATTTATCAAAAAGTTTACATTGCCTAGTTTTCTGCACAGATATATTTTGGCAATTATGGTGAATAATATGGAATTCTTTAGGGAGCTTCCACAACTGTGATTAGCATTCTAAGCTTTAAGCTGCGGCTAGAGGGTATTCTCTGAAAAGTGACATCAATATTTCACTGGTTGTTTCCTTACCAAAGTGCTCCTTTTAACATCCGGTGTGGTGACACATGCCTGAAGTCCCATCAGCTGGGGAGGCTGAGGCAGGAGGATTGTGAAATCAAAGCAAGCCTCAGCAACTTAGGGAGTCCCTAAGCAATTAGGTAAGACCCTGTCTCTAAATGAAATACAAAAAAGGGCAAGGGGTGTGGCTCAGTGGTTAAGTGCCCCTGGGTTAAAAAAACAAAAACAAAACAACAAAGTGTTCTTTGAGACAGATAAAGCTAAGCTGTATGTGTCATGCGTATTTTTAAAAATATACTTTCTTATTTAGAGGTATTTTAGGTTCATAGCAAAATTGAATAGAAAGCATAGAGAGCTCCCTTATGTCCTCTGTCCCACATAAACAGTGCCTTTTTACTATGGACCTTTCTCACCAGAGTGCTACATTTGTTACAGTTGATGGACCTACATGGACACATCTTTTTTGCCCTAAATCCATAGTCTGCATCTTGGTATTATATATTATGTATGTTGTGGTGAGTGCATGGATGATGACATATATTTAACAACATAGTGTCATACAGTTACAGTTTGGATGTGAGGTGTCCCCCAAAAGATAATGTGTGAAAAAATGCAAGAAAGTTTAAAGGCAAAGTGATTGTGTTATGAGACCCTTAACCTAATCAGTGCATTAATCCCCTGATGGATTAACTGAGTAGTAACTGTAGGCAGGTAGGATGTGGCCAGAGAAGGTAGGTCATTGGGGGCATGCCTTTGGGGTTTATATTTTGTCTGTGATGAGGAGAGTCTTTAATCTCTCTGCTTCCTGGTACAATTTCTTGAGCCACTTCCTTCCATCACATTCTTCTGCCATGATGTTCTGCCTCACTTAAGGCCCTGAGGAATGGAGTCGGCCATCTATAGACTGGGACCTCTGAAACTGTGAGGGCCAAATAAACTTTCCCTCCTCTAAAATTGTTCTTGTCAGGTGCTTTGGTTACAGGAATGAAAATGCTGACTAAAACAAATGCAGAGTGGTTTCATTGTCCTAAATATCCTCCATGTTCTGCATATTCATTCTTCCTCCCAACCACTGACCACAACAGGTTCTGTGCTTTCTCCATATTTTTCCTTTCCAAGAAAATCCCAATAACATTCTTCATAGAACTAGAAAAAGAAATCATGAAATTCATTTGGAAAAATAAGAAACCCAGAATAGACAAAGCAATTCTTAACAATAAGAGTGAAGCAGGAGGCATCGCATTACCACACCTTAAACTATACTGTAGAGCAATAGTAATAAAAACAGCATGATACTGGCGCCAAAACAGACATGCAGACCAATGATTCGGGGGGGGGGGGGGAGGGGAAGGAAAGATAGTGGACTGAGACAGACATCATTACCCTTTGTTCAGGTATGATGACACGGATGGTATGAATCTGCATTGTGAACAACCATAGAAATGAAAAGTTGTACCCCATTTGTGTACAATGAATCCAAATGCAGTCTGTAAAAAATTAAAAAAAAAAAAAGGAAAATAGAAGACACAGAAACAAACCTGCATAAATACAGGTATCCCATACTAGACAAAAGTACCAAAAACATACATTGGAGAAAAGACAACCTATTCAATAAATGGTGCTGGGAAAATTGGAAATCCATATGTAACAAAATAAAATTAAACCTCTATCTCTCACCCTGCACAAAAACCAATTCAAAGTGGATCAAAACTTAAGCACTAGAACAGAGACCCTATGCCTACTAGTCAAAAGAGTAGGCCCAAATCTTTACCATGTCCACTCAGGACCTGACTTCCTTAACAAGACTCCTAAATCTCAAGAAGTAAAATTAAGAATCAATAAATGGGATAGATTCAAATGAAAAAGCTTATTCTCAGCAAAGGAAATAATCAATAACATGAAGAGAGAGCCTACAGAATGGGAGAAAATCTTTACCACATGCGCCTCAGATAGAGAACTAATCTCTAGGATATATAAAGAACTCAAAAAACTTAACAACAAAAAAACAAATAACTCAATCAATAAATGGGATGTGGAACTGAACAGAAGAAGAAATACAATCAATCAACAAATACATGAAAAAATTCAACATCTCTAGAATTAGAGAAATGAAAACTATGATTTTATTTCACTCCAGTCAGAATGACAATTGTCAAGAATACAAGCAATAATAAATGTTGGCAAGGATGTGGAAAAAAGGTACACTCATACAGTGCTGGTGGAACTGCAAATTGATGCAACCACTCTGGAAAACAGTATGGAGATTCCTTAGAAAACTTGGAATGGAACCACCATTTGACCCAGCCATCCCACTCCTTGGTTTATGCCCAAAGGACTTAAAATCAGCATACTACAGTAATGCAGCCACATCAATGTTTATAGCAACTCAATTCACAATAGCTAAACTATGGAACCAACCCAGATGCCTTGAACAGATGAATGGATAAAGAAAATGTGGTACATATGCATAATGTAATATTACTCAGCCTTAAGGAAGAATAAAATTATGGCATTTGCAGGTAAATGGATGGAACTAGAGAATATGCTCAGTGAAATAAGTCAATCCCCCTGCAAAAAAGCTAAATGTTTTCTATGATAATCAAATGCTGATGCATAGTGGGGAGGGGGCAGGTAGGGAAGAATGAAGTAACTTTGGATTATGAAAAGGGGAGTGAGGGTAGGGGTAGGGTGGTGGGGATAGAAAGGATGGTAGAATGAGACAGACATTATTAACCAATATACATGTATGATTACAATACTGGTGTGACTCAGCACCATGTAAGGCCAGAGGAATGAGAAGTTATGTTCCATTTGTGTACAGTGTGTCAAAATGCATTCTGTTGTCATGTATAACTAATTAGAACAAAGAAAAAAAGAAAACAAGGTTAAATAAGATATTAAGGTGGGAAAGATGGTGAAATGAGATGGACATCATTACCCTAGATGTATGTTCACATGAATCATATAACTCTACATCATGAGCAATCAGAGAAATGAAAAACATTCTGCTGTCATATATGACTAATTAGAAAAAATAAAAAATTTGAAAAACTTTGCAAGAATAAAAAAGAATGACATAATTAGAATTATACAATACGCTGCCTTTTTATAATGGTTCTTTTACATAGTTATATGCATTTAGCTTTTCTCCATGTCTTTTCATGACTCTGTAGTCTTTTTTTTTTCATGCTGAATAACATTCCATTGCCTAGATATACCATAATAAGTCCATTCACCTACAAGAGAACATCTTGGTTTCTTCCAAATTTTGGCATTTATGAGTAAGGTTGCTTTAAACATTCACTTCCAGATTTGAATGGACTGAAGTTTGCAACTCATTGAAGTGAAAGCCAATTTATCTCACAATTGCTAAATAGTATGGTAATAGTAATGTTCAATTGTGTAAGAAACTGTAAAACTGTCTTCCAAATGTGTATCATTTTGCATTCCCACCATTGATAAATGAAAGTTCACATTTCTCCACAAATTTCTAAGAACCTGGTGTTCTAGTGTTTTGAATTTTGGCCATGTATCATTACTTTTTTGAAAGTGAATTCCATTGAGCAGCTAATGTAAGAACAACTTCATATTGATTATATTGCATATAGCAATATGTAGCATAATATAATTAGCATTATAAATGTATATATATTAAGATATAAGTATGTTTATGTATGTTTGTATTTATGTATGTGTCTATGCTAGGGTCTTTAAATCATGATATTCTTATTTGAATATTTAGGCATGTAAAAAAGAGAAGGTTACATTGTTTATAGGAAATACCTAATTAGATGTACATTAAAACTTGAGGTGCCTTTAATTCTCTAGTACATTTGACAAGAGGCAAAAGTATTTAACAAAGCAATCTCATGATGAAAGTCTGTCATTAAATTCTAAATCATTTCCTTTACTTACTGGTATATGCATAACTTATTCTCTTTTTAAAAAGAACTTGATAGATGTTCCAAATTCTTATTTAGAAGGAGAGAAGCCGGGCAAATCATCTTGTATATTTTTGATTGTCACTATCCATTTCTCATTAACCTCTTGGCTAAGTAGTGGAAGTTACTGATCCATGTAGTGAAGATGAGAAAAATGTCAGTCAGCCTATCAAATTAAAAAAATACATACAAAACTAATTTCCAATGGAAGCAAGAACAAGTCACACTTTTTTAATTTCTCAACTCCTTGAAATGGTTATTTCACCCCTTCTGCTCTCTTAAAGGGAAAACCAAATTCTGTGTTAAAGTTAAAGCAATATAATTATAGGACTATACTTTAAGTCTGATTCTAAATGAACATTAAACCTTTATTATAAGGACATACACAGCATTCATTAAGAATAAAGTGAATAAACTCAAGCAATAGCCTATTTATTTAGCTTAATTTACAGCGACTAATCTCTTTAAAACAGTCAGACAAATGTTGTGGTTCTGTGTGTATAAGTGTCCATACACACATACTGCTAGATCTATCTCCAGCTATGTCATTAATCACCATATCATTTACATGTGGCAATATTATAGGTCCTTTGGTTATTGACATATTGTTCTCTAATAGACTTCTGCATTAATTTTTAAAATTTTAATTCCTCAGAAGTAATATATATATATGTGTATATACATATATATATCTGCTAAAGAAAATTATGTAGCACTAATAACCACAAGAAAGAAAATAAAAACACCAATAAGCTTCCAAAGACATCCACTACTTACATGTTGATGACTTCACCAGAGTAACAAGAAGTTCGGGTTTGGAGTCATTGAATCCAGATTTAAAATTTGACTCAATAGACTATGAACTCCTGGTCAATTTATTTACCAAGCTAAGACTGACTTGCATCATCTGCATAATGAAAAGTACAATCAGCATGGTTTTTTGGAAAACAAAGTTGAAAAAAATGGAGCTATTGCTACTTTATTATATTTAATTATTATTATAACTATTGTTTTTACTATTAGCTTTTAATGTTACTTCTTATGGATATAACAAATTACTTTATTCCTATATATTTCTTTTATTGAAAGAAACTTATTTTAAATGTTTTGATAATTTGTAATTTTCATCTTAACTGTGCATTTTAAAAATTCTCCATGTCCATAGAAGTGAGTTAGTACCAGTTTTTTTGAATGTCTCTCTAGTAAATCCTTCATTGAATAATATTTTATTATTTAGTTAGTCAATGTATTATTTTGGACAATAAAGTTACTTCTAATATTCATCTTATTATGTCAACAACCAACCAAAACTAAATATAAAATTTTAATTATCTCTGCCAGATTATTATATTTTGACAAGCATATGTTTTAGGCAGCAGCTTTTTCACTGCTGTGACTAAATGACCTGACAAGCACAATTGTAAAGAAGGAAAAGAAAAAGTTTATTTGAGGGCTCACAGTTTCAGAGGTCTCAGTGCATATACAGCTGGCTCCATTCCTTGAGGCTCAAGGTGAAGGAGAACATGGCGAAAGAGTGTGGTGAAAGGAAGCAGCTCACGTGATGATCAGAAACAGAGAGACTCCACTCACATATATGAAATATATACTCCAAAGGCAGGCCCTCAGTGACCCACCTCCTCCAGCCACGCCCTACCTGTCTTCAGTTGCCATTCCATTAATCCCATCAGGAAATAATTCACTGATTGGGTTAAGGCTCCCATGATCCAGTCATTTCACCTCTGAATGCCCTTACATCATCTCGCACGTGAGATTTTGGGGGACACATCTCATCCAAATCATAAAAATATGTTTTTATGAGTTTAATCAATATTTCATAAGGATGTATAGAAACATGTACTGATTTACATCAGTCTTCCAGCTGTATAGGAAAGTGTCTAATGGACCTATCATAGCCATAAGGATAATTAGAACATTTTAAATCTGGTCCAACCAGTTGGTAATATGGAAAAATTCAGAGAGTTTCTCTAGTTTTTGAAAAAGTGTCAGTGTCTTGGAGAATCTCAAATTTACAAATATGGATTTAAGATAATCTTTAATTTTTTCCCCTTTGTGTTAAAAGGGGAAATATCAGTAGGCTTTTAAATTTCTTTTTGCCTATGGTTACAACCCAGTAGTTCTTTCAATTATCCATGGATTAATCATGCAAATGGTTTAATCCACTGAAGAAGTCAGAGCTCTGATCATTGCATCCACCTCTAATAGGTGCTGCATTGGGGATTATTCTTTTAACACATGAGCTTTTCAGATGACATTCCAGATCCAAATCATAACATATCTTGAAAATTGGGGATTTTCTCTAAATGTTAAAATGTTAACCATTATTTCATGTTTCTCATCAGAATTATTACTTCCTGCTGGTTGGCCAGAAACAGAAAATAGGGGATATCATAAATACATATTCATATCTCCTTTTGAGTATATTTGATTCTTAGCCTGAATTTTCATAAGACTGTATTTGATAACACTCTGTAAAATCCATAGTGCAGGCTCAGTGGGTTTGGCCTAGCTATTGGGTTGACGACCATCATATATATCATGTCACACATTTTTGCTTTGGACATCTTAGAATAAACAAAATGTGCATAAATTTTTGTATTTAAGTTAAAAATTAAGTCACACCTTCCAATGGATGGGCTGTCTATTCATTTAAGCAACATGAATGTGGGGAAAGAAAATTAGATCATAATTTGCCACTATTGGGTTTTAAAGGAGAAGAAAATTGATGGTTGGTGGAATTTACATAATTCTGGTCGTATTAAGAGCTTCCAGTCATTTAAATACAATTTGCCCCTTTCTTCTGTAATACCATGCTTTTTTTAATGAATTAAATGATTTGGAATAAAATTAGCACACTTTTAGGTATTTAGAGAGTCAACTGAATTACTGTACATTACATTGTTACTATTGTTTTAATAACCTTTATTATTATTTGATCAATATGGTCCTGTGATGTTTTGTAATAGCCTATCATCTCTTGATTGGCTATTAGTGTCTATGCTGTAAATTATATCCCTTTCTACTTTTTTATGGATTGCTAATAGTATAGAAGTTTGTGTTCCCCCAAATTTCATATACTGAAATCTGAATCCTAAAGGAGGTGGTTTGAGGAGGTGGGGCATTTGGGATATGTTTAGTTTATAAGGACATAACTTTCATGAATGGGATTGGTGCATTTATAAGGGATCCCAAAGAGGTCAGTTGCCCCTTTCACCATGGGAGGGCACAGGGAGAAAGTGCCATGTATGAAAATGTATCCCTCACCAGACTCTAAAGCTGTAGCACCTTCATGTTGGACAACATTCGAACTATGAGAAATAAAGTATGTTTTAATGGCCACCCAGTTCACATATTCGCATCATTTTTAATACCAGCTCAAATGAATTAGACATAGATCTTACAACTGGAATATGCATTCTCTGTCCTTAATCTTGAATCAGGCCTTCTTTATTCTCTTTCCTGAAATCGAAACAAATGCAGGTCTCTGACATGTGAAAAAAATTTAACAGAAAAACTTCCAACTATATATATTATAATTACTATTTTATTCTTGGGTACACTGACATTCAGAGACAGCATGAGTTTTATCCAAGGTTACCTAATGGTATCACTGTCACTGAAACCTTAGGTTGTAGGATTATCCAAACCACACCCTTTCCAGTATGACATGACAAATCACCTCCATCACATGAGAACCTTTCCACCAATCAGATAGTACAAAATGCCAAAGACTTGAGTTTTACAGTAGTCCAGAAATTCGTCAATTTTTTTTTGCCTTTTCATAAAGGGACCATATCAGCATGGAGACACCTAGTTAAATGGGCCATATTTTTCTGTGATTCAAGTACATTTCTTAACTTACTCTCCTTGTGAGAGATTAGTGAAGAATTGAGCCAGCTGCAAACACATTGTGCTTGATTTTTGTGAATTAGCATGAACACTAAAATTCCTAGAAAATTGATGGTTGGTGGAATTTACATAATTCTTGTCATATTAAGAACTTCCAGTTATTTAAATATAATTTGCCCCTTTCTGCTGTAATACCATGCTTTTTTTGTGAAATAAAGATAACAGCTGAGGCCTAATTCATTTAGATTCTATTATACAGTCAGTGAGCAATATGATAAGTATCTCATCCATAAAAAAGATCCTTTGAGCATGAGTCATCTATGCTAATGTAACTTATTAATGGATTCACTTTTTATAGACCTCTAGAAATTTCCTCACACCTAGTTTCTTCATAGTAAATGAACTGTAGGTTTTTAGTCATCGAGATACATGCATTATTCCACTCTAGACTCTAGTATATCCCTTTACACATAAAATGAACAAAGACACTTGCAATTCATATATTCTGTGCTTTCTGAATTCTCATTAAAACTGATTTTGTGCTTGTGATGTCATTAAAATCAAGGAGCTATAAATAATCTAGATATGCCCTCATTCTTACTATTTTCTTCTAATTTGGTTGCAAATTTATTTCTTCATCTAAAGCAAATATTTCTATCTGTATTCTTCACCTTAACCTATTCTTTCTCAGGGACCTTTCTCCATCAGTTATTTCCTCTGTCAATGGAGTTTTCAAACTCCACCCTGGCTTTTCACCATATCTTGGAAGATATGGATCTTCACCAAATATGGATCTTCACCATATAGGTCAAGATCCTTATTTGAAATAACAAAGACATTTAAGATCTATTCTCATATCAATTTTCAACTTTATATCACAGTATTATTAGCTACAGTAAACATGTTCTAGAGCTTACTCATCATGCATAATTGAAACTTTGTACCCTTTTACCAAATGTCCCCATTTCCTCCTCCCCTAGCCACTAGCAACTGCCATTTTACTCTCTGTTTTTTTGTGAATTTGACATTTTTAGATTACATGTTAGGTAGATCATGTAGTATTTGTCTTTCTGTGTCTGGCTTATTTCACTCAGCATAATATACAATTTTTATTTATCATTTATGTTTCAATAAAGATATTTTTTAAAAAATGAAATCATGCATAAATAAAAGTCTCTATTTTATTCTTTCATCTGTTTCTCATTATTATTCTATCTTTTTGCTTTTTTTTTCATTTGAAGTTTCTATGTTCCCAATTGTATATTTCCCTTTCTTTTTCAATGTTTAATAGTCTAACTTAAAATGCTATGTAACGTTTATTCTCTTTTTCTGTTTCCTATATTGTCTGTATGCTGCTACTTATGTACCATCTATATCATTCCACTGAAAGTACTTTCTGTAGTTTTTACCAATGACACTTTAATTACTGAATATTTCATTGTGTTTGACCCATTACTGAAAACCTCTTTTTCTTTGTCTTCCATTTCTTTTTTATTAATTGATTGTTGCTTCCTTTCTGTGTCCTCTGTGAGTTTTCTTCCTTCTGCCTGATTCTGCAGCTGCATTTTCCAAAATTCGACCCTCAACCCCTTTTCCTACAGCTCATAACTTCCCTAGGAAATTCCAATATCATGATATTTTTGTTACTATATTTCTGTAGTATAATTTAAGTTCTGGTGTTGCAATGCTTACTGCTTCACTTTTCTCACTAAGGATTGTTTTGACTATTCTGAGTCTCTTATTTTTCCAAACAAATTTCATGACTTCTTTTTCTGTTTCTATGAAGAACATCATTAGAATTTTAATAGGAATTGCAGTAAGTTTATATAGCACTTTTGGTAGTATGGCCATTTTGACAATCTTAATTTCGCCTATCTAAGAACTTGGGAAATCGTTCCATCTTCTAAGGCCTTCTTCAGTTTCTTTCTTTAGTGTTCTGTAGTTTTCATTGCAGAAGTCTTTCACCTCTTTTGTTGGATTGATTCCAAGTATCTTTTGAGGCTTGTGAATGGGATAGTTTTCCTAATTTCTCTTTTAGCTGATTTATTGTTGGTGTATAGTCAAGCGATTGACTTTCGGGTGTTAATTTTATGTCCTGCTACTTTGCTGAATTTGTGTATGAGCTCTAGAAGCATTCTGGTGGAGTTTTTTTGATCTTCTAAATATAGAATTCTGTACTCAGAGATCGTTTGAGCTCTTATCTTCTGATTTGTATCCCTTTCTCATATATTGCTGGTGGGACTGCAAATTGGTACAACCACTCTGAAAAGCAGTATAGAGATTCCTTAGAAAACTTGGCATGAAGCAATCATTTGACCCAGTTATCCCACTCCTTAGTGTATACCCAAAGAAATTTAAATTAGTATACTACAGTGCCAAGGTCACATCAATGTTTATAGCAGCTTAATTCGAAATAGCTAAGCAATGTTACCGACCTAGTTGCCCTTTAGCAGATGAATGAACAAAGAAAATGTGATATATGTACATAATGGAATGTTAGACATAAAGAAGAATGAAATTATGACCTTTGCTGGTAAATGGATGGAACTGGAGACTATTAAGCTAAGTGAAATAAGCCAATCCCCCCAAATAAAGGCTGAATGTTCTCTCTGATATGTGGATACTAACACAAAATAAAGGGATGGGGAGGGAAGAAGAGAAGTTCATTGGATTAGAGAGAGAGGAATGAAGGAAAGGGAGATGGGATGGGAATAGGAAAGACAGAATGAATCTGACATAACATTCCTATGTTCATATATGAATACAGGACCAGTGGAACACCACATCATGTACAATTGCATGAATGAGACCCTAATTAGAATGTTAAACTCCATGTGTGAATAATATGTGAAAATACATTCTACTGCCATGTATATCTAAAAAGAGTAAATTAAAAAAAAAAAGAAAGAAACTTCATGTGTTCCATCTTTTCAAATAGCACTTCTGAGCTGATAGCTGACAAAACCAATTTCCAGGAAACATGCCTTCTGAATTCCAAACACATACACCCATCCCAATTTTTTCACTAGACCTCATATATTTATGTTCCACAAGGTGCTTTATATTTCAAATATTAAAAATACTTACACATATTTTCCACTGAATATATTGTTTAAATAAAATTAAAATCTATCCAGTAACATAAATTTGAAATTGTACATCATCCTTGTCATTTCCTTTTCTCTTACTTGAAACCTCAATTTGGTTTTATCAGATCAACTTTTTTAGTTTTACTTGAATCTATTTCTTCTTTCCATGCCTACTGTTAATCTTTCAGATTCCATTGCTATTTTGATTTATTTGTTTGCTTGATGATTTTCTTAGTGTCTGCTTTTGAAATTTCCAACCACATTCTCCCCACTAAAATCCATTATTCCCATGGCTTCCAGAATGGTTTTCCATAAAAATAATTTTGATGAATTACATTAGTTTCTACTTAAAGTCTTTTATTTGTCCCTCTTCTGGGGTACCTAATATTTAGGAAATAGTCTACATTCTTCAATGTGGGTCTTTAATGATATGTTTCAGTTTATCCCTGACCTTAGTTTTCATGTTATCCCCCTCATGATGTATACTTCGGCAGTGGGGAGGAGTTTGCATTTTGTAACCATTCATTTTTTCTCTCTTAGTTCCTCTGTAAAAGATATTCCCTCTGCTTTTGTCACCTTCCTGGATATATTTATCAAATATATTTTATGTTATATGTTCATGTAAAATATATATATATACATATATATATGTATATATATATAAAATCATTTTTAGAAGTTTGTTCTCAGGTATTATGTCTCCTAATAAATACTGTTTAAAATTTCAAAGGAGTTTTGTTCTTATTTTATGAATCCTCTGTCATTCTCTCATTATTATTTGGATATGTAGCTAATAAAATATTTAATAATCATGTTTTCTTGCCTGATTCTATCATAAGATTGTGAAGGTTTTTTGTTTGTTTGATGCAGAAACCAATCTTACCCATGTCTTAACAGTAACTCTTATTATGTATAGTGATAATAACAAGCACAGAATAGCAGTGACAATTACAACATTTTAAAATATTGTAGGTAAAACTGGGTTTAACAATTTACATATGCTAACCTATTTTATCCTTGTAACACTATGAGATAGGCACCATTATTATTCTTATAAAGCAGGTAAGAAAACTGAGGCCAGAAAAGGTAAGTAATTGTCACACAGCACAAGAATGGCATGTAGATCTATGATTTCAATGAAGGTAACATTGTATCTATGTCCATGCTCTTAACTACTGTACTCTACTTTCTCTGTAAGTACTTAATGCTATTTTTTAATAAAACAAATGTGATATCATTGACCAACACAAGTAGTACCTTCGAAGATTTTAAAGAAAATATAATGGGGGGGTAACATGACAATATGAAAAGACATAATAATTGTACTACTAAAACATAACCATCATTTTGGACAAATTACTTAGCCTCTTCATCCTTAGTTTACTCATGTGCAGATTGAAAATAATGATGATACCAATTATATTGAGTTATTATAATAATTTCATCAAACAGTTAAATCCTTTAAAATTTAAATGACACAAATTGTATATTGGATAACTGTTAGCTCCTTTATTTTTATCATCATTATCATCATTTTTATTGTATAACATCGAGAAAGCATCAGGTTGTCTAAGATCCTAGGCCTGCTAAACATAACCTGGGTGATCTCTGACTCTGAACATGAAAGCAAGCAATACTAAATGAAATTTCTCATTAAGTAGACAAGGTTTATAAATAAAAAGATTTCCACAAAATCCTCATATTACAATCACTTCCATGAATACCTTATTTTTTGTCCTTTTTTGTTACCAATAAATGTTCTTTGGGCACAAAAATCAGAAGCAGATTCTGTGCAATTTGGTAAAAAAAAAAATTAAGGTTAAAGGAATACTGAACTATGAAATAAAATGAAGTTCTGAATGACCAAGTCTCATGCAGGACAAACAACATGAAATTCTCCTTTATAAGAAATTGTTTGAAAAGCAAAATATGGTTTATTAGACAAACGAGAAGTGTACTTTCTGTCTTTGGATATCCCTGAAGATCCTTGGATAAAATACATTCTCCCAAATTATGGCATATTTCTTGAAAAGGGAAGTGGCTTTGGTTCAGAATTTATGTAAAATATGAATCAGTGTTGAGACAGACTGGCTACATGGAACAGTTCTAATGATAAGGGATTTGGGGGAAGTAATATGTTCATAGATCACACTGAATAGATCCAGACCTGACCATTGTTACTCCCCACGTAAAACTCGGTCCTCTGGGTAAGTCCTAATCGCACAGGATGACTTTTTATTAACTTCACTTATGGCTGTGTCCCTGAAGGACTAGTTCTTGCTTAATGCACTCATCATGAAAAAGATCGTGGGAGCCTGCACTATGAGGCACACTGTAATCCCAACTAATCAGATAGCTGAGGTAGTAGGATTGAAAATTCTAGTCCAGTCTCAGGAATTTAGTGAGGTCCTAAACAATTTAACAAGATCCTCTCAAAATAGTAATAGTAATAATAATAATAATAATAATAATAATAATAATAAATAATAATAATAATAATAATAGAGGCTGTGGAGGCAGCTCAGTGGTAAAGTGTCAAATTCCTCATACTAAAAACAAAATAAAATAAAACAGTGTTCATGGGAAAGGGATATAGTTTATAGGAGGCTTAACCCCATGACATTTTATTCAACACAACTGACCTGAATTTTTCTCTGTATTCTTAATCTGCTTGTAATACCCTCCAAATTAACATCTTACTTCAAACAACACTGGGCAACATTTTTGCAAATGGCTTATATTGGGTACTTTGTATTGGAGGTAGGGGTGAAGTAATTTTTCCTAAATTAAATGACTCTTTATTCTGTATCAAGATTTTCATTCCTTCTCCCTCATGTTATCAATGTTTTTATCTGTGAACATATCAAAGACTTTTTATGGGAAACGCCTCAAGGTCACCTTAGTTCAAAGAACATGCAAAATAAAATAACTAAACCATAATTTTGATCCATAAAATTCTTCTTTTCAATAAATCTATGATCTCATTTAAAAATATGGAAGCTAAAGTAACACCTGATTGCTGTTGAGAGGCCAGACTGGAATATGGCTTTAGGATGGCTAAGCTAATGATCTTGCTAATACTGAACGTTACCCAGTTTATAACACAGAGAACAAGAGCAGATAAAATGACCTATCCTCAGAGGACATACATAAAACATGGGAAGCAGGGGAGAACTGTGCATTCTGTAGGCACACTAACTCTCT
Organism: Glaucomys volans; assembly: GCA_020662805.1. NCBI lineage: Eukaryota > Metazoa > Chordata > Mammalia > Rodentia > Sciuridae > Glaucomys > Glaucomys volans. Next base: position 11,736 of record JAJEJO010000707.1, on the reverse strand, counting down.
AGTAGGAGACACAGGCAGATTTTGGCTACACATTCACAGATATTATTCAAAATTTACCTAATTTCTTAAGTATACCAGCCTTGAAAAAAAAATAGAAAGAATTCTGGAGTTGCATTAATCAATGAATTTTTTTCTATAGGAAGATACATTCAAAGTGGAGAACAACTTCTCTCTAACATTTATTATTGATATATGGTACTATATCTTCCACATTAAGAATATGTCAATTGGGATTTAATAGGCTTTTTTGATTGCTATAAGGTAATGAATTTTTCATGAGGCCAGTGTGGAGCAGGGAGACAAGTAATCAAGAGGTGGGATGATGATGACTTTGAGTAGGTAGGGGAAGCAGAAGTAGAGAATAATGCTTAAATTTATGATGTATTTCAGACATAGAATCAACAGAACTTGGCAATGTGGAAGAAAGATATCAGGAAGGATATCTTGGGGGTTGAAAATGACCTTTGTTGAGAAAAATAAACCTCAGGGGAGTGTATTTGTACTATATAAGCAAGAGTTCACATTCTATCCTTACAATCTTGAGATACCTAAGATAATTCTATTCGTTTTACATTTAAAACTCAGAAGAGAAACCAATAATCAACATACATGTGGGAGATGCTAGAATTTTTATGGCTTTTAAAACCTTGGAAATAGAATGTCTCTTTATGGCAAAACATCTTGAATGAGAACACAATTGGACCCTCAAGTGGCTCTTGAGAGCTGGCCCATCTTTAATTCATTTTCTTAATGTAATATTTACTTATTTCAATTTTAATATCAATTAATTTAGAGAAAGAAATAAAATGTTTTATTTTAAAATTTCAAACTTTTTATGGACATTAAATGTATTAGACTAAACACCTTCAAGCTATTCTCTAGTTTTCTTCTATCACACATCATATTCAATGTATCATTCACTTCTGCCAACTCTCCTTTTGAAGATATTTCAACAGTTTCTTTTATAACCCTTGTCCAAACTATGATGACTGATCCTTCTTGTATAAATAGGAGTTCTTTACCACAGAAGGAAAATTACATTATTTTTGCCTTCAAAATCTCAAAATTTCTGACCACAGTCCAGATTTCTTATGGAAGCTGGGAAGACCTGGGCTGCTGTTTCTGATTGTACCTCTGACCTCATCTTCTATGCCTCTTCATCACTTACTGCATTCAATTAAAGTTGTGCTTATAAATATTTCTCCAAGCATTTCCCTTATGTTTTTTCTAGTAGTTTCATTGCTTTCTGACCTCCTTTTATATCCTTTATCCATTTTGTGTTGATTATTTTTTACATCGTGAGAGATGAGGGTTTAGTTTCAATTTTCTACATGTGAGTCTCCAGTGTTCCCAGAATCACTGATTGAAGATGATGTTCTTTCTTCAGATAAACTTCAGATCTTTTGCTGCCTTGGGCATTCATATCTGCAGATCCTTCTGTCCCTGGAGCTCATTCCCCACGTATGTCAAAATTCTTTATGGCATCTTCTTCAATACCAACTTCTTGGTGACCTTCCTCATCCACCCTATTTATGACAACACTTGTTCTCGCCCCCTTACCATACGTACTGTTACTAGATGTCATAGCTGTTACAGAGTTGTAGAATAACTTTGCTCACATGTTTATGGTGATACTGGGCTGATGGTTGTATGAAAGTACAGCATGTGCAATTATGTACCCTAGGTTTTTGCAGACTACACCACCTAGGTCTGCATGAGTATATTCTGTGATGGTCACATGGTGACAAAATTGCCTAATGATGCATGTCTCAGTACCCATCAGTATCCCTGGTTTTAAGTGATGCATATCTCAGTGTGTTTTTTCATGTGTGTGTGTGTGTGTGTGTGTGTGTGTGTGCCTGTGTGTATCTCCTTGCAATATGGTTTGAATCTGAAATATTCCCCTAAGGGCTCAAGTGTTGATGGCTTGGTCCTCAGTGTAGCAATATTCAGAGGTGGGGCTCTTAGGGTGATTGGATTAAAGAATTATTTTTCGTTAAGACTGAATGGATTATTTGAGTGTGGTGGAAACAAAAGGAAGTGGGGCATAGATAGAGGAGGTAGATTACTGGGGACATGCCCTGGAAGCATGTTTTCCCTTTCCCTCCTTCCTGACAACCACGGATTGAGCTGTTATCCTCTTCCATACACTTCTGCCAGGATGTTCTGCTTTGCCTCAGGCCCAAAGCGATGGAGCTGACTGACATGGACTGAATCTCTGAAATCATGAGTTAAAGCAAATTTTTTTCCTTTAAGTTGTTTATGTCAGGTATTTTGGTCACAACAAAGAAAGTTCTCTCTCCTTCTCTCTCTCTCTCTCACTCACACACACACACACACACACACACACACACACAAATTAATATTGGAATTGGAGAACATGATTATGGCAACTGAGAATTTCAACTACACGTGCTTGCAAGCTGGAGTCACAGGCATGTTGGTAGCATGACTCAGTCCAATTTCAAAGGCTTCAGGAAAAAATAGGCTAATGGTGTCATTACAGTCTAAATCTGAAGGCCTGAGAATGCTGGAGGCTACTTGTATAAGTCTTAGAGTCAAAAGACCAGGGGAACCGGTTTTCTGATTTTCAAGGACAGGAGAGAGAGTCCATCTCAGCTCCTGGAAATAGCTTAATACATTCTCCTTTTCTCTGTTTTCATTTTCTCTGGGTGCCTAGCCACTTGTATGATCCTGCCCACATTGAGGGTCTAGCTTCCCCAGAATCCATTCAGACTCACAAGTTATTCTCCTCTGGAGATACTTTCACAGATATGCTCACAATTCTTTACCAGGTTCCTAGTATTACTTCTCACTGTCAAGTTGACACCTGTCATTTACCATCACTCTTGTCTCTGGTACTCTGTATCCTTTTCAAATCATCCTAGACAGATTTGTTTTCAATTGTTAAGAGAGGAACTTATGGAAATAATTTTTTTTATTTGTCACAGATGTATCCACCTGTAGCCACATTTCAATATTTAGTATCTTTATTGGCCTCTACTTTCCTTTTGCATTAACAAGAATTTCTCCATGACAGGGTTTTGCTCTATTGGTTAATTCTGATGCTCATTAAAATACAGTGAGATTTTGCTGAATCCATTGAATACTACTTATGTTTTAATGAGCATTAATGAGCTTTGTGATTGTCCTGTGGAGCAAAACTCATATCTCATTAGGTGGATTCCCAAAACGCCTAAAGGTGAGCAGACACAGCTTTAGAAATATAAGGTAATTTCATACTTAATTAGTTCCTTACTTGCCACACCACAGATACACATCCAAAACTATGGCTTGAAATGGCAAGCTTGTTGTTTGCTGTAACAAGTCAGTGAAGTGGTAGAATTCACAGAGAGCCTCGTGAGTGGTTTGAGGCCATTCTCTATTATACTAATAAATTGGCATGTTATGAATCGATTCACAGAAAATAGAGTATAAGGAAGAAGAGTTAAATGATTTCTAACATAAATTGATATTACTTTGTACTTTGTGTAGACTATGGCATTGTGCAATACCTATGCACATATATTCAAGATCCGCATGTCAATGATGTTGGTCGCTCTCATTAATTGTGTGCTTATCATGTGACAGGGAATTTACACATCGTATATTTTCCTTCTAATGAAACATGGAGAGTGGGAGCTACTATTTTACTTTATGAATAACAAAGATGATATGTGTTGTGTTTAAGTTACTTGCTGCATAAATTTGCTGGGACTTATGTAACCAAATAACTTTGACTGAAATGTATGTTCTGCTTTTTAAACATAAATCATATATATAAACATATAGCATCCATATTATAGTTCTGCAGTTTGGAAGTCCATGATCAAGGTGTCAGTAGGTTTGGCTGTTCTTGAGTCTTCTCTCTTTTACTTCCAGATGGGCACTATTTTTCTGTGTCCTTCCATGACCCTCTCCGTGTGTATGTATCCTTGGTGCCTCTTCCTGTGCCTAGAAAGAACCAGTCATCCTTAGAACTTTCCCGTAAGATATGATTTAATTTAATTATCCATTTTAAAGACTAATCTCCAAATATTCTATGGTACTGTGGGGGTGCTATGGTTTGCATATGGTTTTGTACATACTCCAAGGATTCATGTGTTGAAATTGAATCCTCATTGTGAGTTACTAAGCGGAAACTTAATTTGAGTATGATGTTGAGATTTGGGTTCTTTGATAATTGATTAAGACTGGTTGACATCTGTGGGGACTCCTGCATGGTTGAATACTAGTGGCTTTATAAGAAGAGGGAGAGATACCACCCATGCTCCCTGTCTCTTGCTATGTGACATCCTAAACTGACCTGAGATTATGTCAACAAGGTTATCACCAACTGGGACACCTCTATCTTGGTCCTCCAGAACCATGAACCAAAATAAATCTTTTCCTTTTATAGAGTAGCCTGCTTTAGTATTTTTAAAAATAATAATGCAAAACAGATAAATACAGAAAATGGGTGCCAGGAGTGAGTTGTTGCTTAGAAGGAATGTTTACAATGTGGATTTGGTCTTGGAATTGGGTTACTGGCAGAGTTTGGAAGAGTTTGGAGTAGAAGGCTAAAAGAACCTAAAATACTACAAATGGAGCATTAGAGTGATGCTGATGAGGGCTCAGAAAATGAGGATACTAGGGGAGCAGTTTCCAATGGAAATTAGGATTACAATGAAATTGGAGAAAATTGCACCCTTGATATAAAGTAGCAAAGAACATGAATGCATGATATCCATGCCATAGTACTAATGAAAAACTGAAATCTAAAAGGATAGACTAGTTTATTTGATGGGAGAAATTTCAAAACAACAAAGCTTTCAACTGTGCCATAATTACTATCAGCCTCTGTTAGTCGCATTTACAGTGAGACTTGGGAGCAAAAAGGAGAGTAAAAAGTACTTGGAAAATTTTTAGTCTTACCAGGGAAGGAACAAAGAAAAAACATATAAGGATGTGCCTGAGAAACCAATCAGAGGCTCAGAGACCTGCCAGGGCAAATGATTCTGGGTTTCTGGGGGCTAATCTCTGTTCACTTATTGCCCAGGAGCACCTTGTTATTTGCTTCCTTGTTTTCAATCTTGGAAGCATTCTATGAGTACACCTGTGATTCAAGCAAGCCTGGTTGCAGCTCATGTTTGGGCAAGATCTTAGAGTTCACATTGTGCTCAGTTTGCAGGTAGGAAGAATGCAAGAGTTATGGTATCATAGTATCTTCTACTGAAATATCAAAGAAAAAGTTGAGAAGCCAGGCAGAATTTTGCCACAGGGTAAGGGCTCTGACAGAGAGTCCTCAATGTGTAGATGCCTAATGGAGCTATGTGAATGAAATTAAGACAGAGACCCCAGAAATGTACAGCTACATGCAATCTGCAACACCCACCAGGGAAAACTGCAGGAAGCATGCACAATCATCCTGAGAGAATAACCATGTAGTCTGTGACCAGCAAAGGTGCAGAATAGGGACTTTCCAAGGTTTGGGGGCCCACTCCTTGCCATAGTGTGCATAGGTACAAATATCTGCCCTGCTGTGTTTGTGTCTTTCTTTTTACCTTTGTACTTGGCTCTTTGTTCCTTTTGGAATGTAAGTGCATATATCCTGTACCTATTTCACCATATATTGGAAGCAAATAATGTGTTTTGATTTTACAGGCTTACAACTTCAAGAAGTTTGCCTGGCATCTTAGATGAAAGTTTAGCATTTGAACTTTTGAATTAATGCTGGAAAGAGTTATGACTCTGAGATTCTTGGGATGGTGTATTTTATTTTGCATTATGAGAAAGGCCTAAACCTTGGAGACCAGAGGAAAAATGTTTTGGTTTGGATATAACTTTAGCATGTCCCCTAAGATTCATGTGTTGAAATTTTATTCCTATTGTAAGAGGGTAGAAACTTAATATAACTATGGGGCCTTTGAAAATGATTAAATTATCAGAGTGCAACCCCTAGGATTGAATGCTGGTGGTTTCATAAGGATAGGGTGACGGTTTACAAATGTATTCACTTCCTGTCCTTCCTATATGATATCCTCTAATATCTTGGGACTCTGCCAGTAATTACTATTTTACCAGGTCCAGTTGCTTGATCTTAGAACTCCAGAACTGTGAGCCGAAATAAACTTCTTTTCTTTATAAAGTAGCCTGCCTCACATGTTTTGTAATTGTAATGAGAAATAGATTAACATAGGTTAGGAACTCAGCTTATTAATTTTGGTGAAATTATGAAACAATTCATTCCATAACAATTGTCAAATGTCATCACACTGTTAGTAAGTGGTAGATCTCTGATTTGAATTCAGCTTTCTCTAACTTCAAAGTACAGGTGCTCTTCTTTATACTCTGTAATGTAAATTTAAACAGGATTCAGAGTGAAGGATATTAAGCTAAAGAAGATCAATTAATTTGAAGCATCAAAAGCAGTTCATTGTTTCATTATAACAAAGGATAGAAAATTTCAATTTGTCTAGTGATTTTTGTGTTCTAATTTATTTCCAAAAATATTTTATGTAACATAGAAAATCAATCTAAATAATTATACCTAATTTTTCTAAAAATCATTCATCTTTATAGTAAATTTATTGAAAATCATTGTTTTAGTTGATTTATGGAATATTATTCCCAGCACATTTTATCAAAGTGGGACTCTAGTTGCTATTACCTATTGCTATACAACCAGGTAGAAAGTTTGGGGTAAGATTTCTTTTATTATTAATGGTTAAGGCAGGAAGGCTGATAAGTCAGAAAATTGGGATTTCCTTAGAACTGTGATACTATCTTATTTAAGCAGAAAGGCAGGCTCTTGGGCCTCTGATTTGTGACTCTGACTCTTATTTGTTCTAGATACGTACCATGTATCACACACACATGCTCTCACCTACTGCCAAATTAAATTGGACTTGGCACAAATCTTGAGAGAATTCAGGGGATTGTGTGTTGAATATTAACTCTCATCATTATGAGGATACACCTGTAGAGTCCCCAAATGAAAACTCCATATGTTTTCTTAGAGGTATAGACTCATGCAGTGGTGGACTTGAATCCCTCACCTAATACTTACCACAATGCTTCCAGAAAATCTACCTCATCTTTCTAGGCCCTGGTCAATGTATAGGAATAAGATATGAGGATTAGGGGTACAGTGTTTATTTCCTGAAGCATAGTGAAGGCCTGTGTCATTCACTAGTAAGCTCACATGATCTTTATTTAAATGACAATTTACAATTTTTAATTTAATTATGTTGTGATTTATTTAAAAGTCTACCTCCACCTTTGAGATAAATTCTATGGAATTGTACATTGTGCTCTTTTTTAAAAAAAATTTGCATAGCTAATTCTCGATACAGTACTAGAAGTCCTAGTAGATAGCTATTGAAAAAATGAGTAAATAAATTCAGTGTCATGATTTTCATGCTAAGAGCAGTGTTATTCAATATTTTCCCTCTTTGGTGAGTTGCAGTTTAACGACAGGAAAATTTCAGTTGAAGGATTCTTATTCCTTTGTGTGAATTATGGTATGTGTAATTTTTCTTATATCCCTTTGTCTTCAGTATTTGTGGGTAGAGAACATTCAGTTTAACTTAGTCTGCCATTTTACTGAAAGTATATTTTAGAGGAAACTATAATCTTATTCAAAGATAGATTTTAGTTTTTTCAGCAATTATCTGCCAGGTATTGTTCTAGGCTCTTGGGTAATATCCATCAACAGTACAGGTAATATTTTTCCTTGTGGGATGGCAGAATTAGATTGAAGATATAATAAATGAATATTGTGTTTATTTGTTGTTATCCATTATTATGGAAAAAGAAAAAGAGTAGAGGAGTTAAAAAGATGTGGATTTGATAAATGCCAAGTAGAAAGTGTAGCTCTTTTTGAGAAACTGAAATTTGAATAAAGATTTGTAGAACTCCTGGAGTATGTCCCAGAATATCTGGAAAACAGACCATTATAGGCAGAAATAACTGCTCCAAGAAAGTCTTAAGGTGAGACCGATAGGAGGAGAGTGGGGCTAGAAAAGAGGAAGGGAGAAGGTAAAAGTAGAAGGAGGTGAGGTCAGACAGACATGAGGTTGCATTTTATGGAGCATTATCTATTGTTTTTTTCAATCTTTAAATACTGTAATCATATTCTATAAGCTAAAAAATTTTCCTTCAGTTATGCTATCAACTCTTTGGAGCAATTACTATTTCTTGTAATTTCCAGCTGCATCTGCCTTAGAGAATATTACTGGTAAATCTTTGTTGAAGAAGAAGTCATTTGGAATTGATTATGTAATTTTTTTATCAAAATAAAAAAAATCTGATTTAAGAAACTGATAGGCTAGAATATATAATATTTTGTCCAATTGATAAGGTCCTTTGTATGCCTATTTTATAGAAAATATCTCAAAGATAGTGAGGATAGAGCAATAATGAAAATATTTCCATGCAAGGGATGTGTGTGAGAAAGAGAGAGAGATTTTGACTGTTAGTAACATTATATATTTGGTATTTCTTTGTCTGATCTTAAAATACTTGAAATTTAGAAACTCCTTAACTAAAATCTGTTTTTCCTCTTCAATTGTATTTATGAAAATGATGTAATCATAAACCTATCCAATTTGATTGAATGCTTCAATTATCACCCACTCTTTTATTTCTCCCCAAAAAAGATTAAATAACTTATTCCATTACTAGAAGGTTAGCTAATGCTTATCATGACTAGGAAAAAAGAAAGCTGATTATCAATTTGTGTATATGCATTGGGTAAACTGAAACAGAACAAACTGATATGTGAAAAAAAAATATCATTTTTTAAAAAAATATAAAACATTTCCATACAGGCAAAATTTTCAGTGTAAATGTAGTCATTTTCTTATACATAGTCAATAATAGAAATTACACATTTATCAAAAAGGTTGAATTCTTCATCAAGTTCAACTTTATAATATTACATGCTAAATAATAGAATAACTGAAAAAGCTTTTTCTATGAAATCAGTTAATATTACGATGATTTAGAAATCTTGTAGTCATTTCAGAGTTTTTTTGTACTTGATAAGTTTCCTCGGATGTTAAAGTAAGAATTCTTTGGCACAAATTACTGTTTCCCTTGAAAAAAAATAAATATGTATCTAATTATTATGTATCTGTATACATTTATGTGTTGCAAAATGTTACATAACTATACATTCATTTCTTCATATAAATTTGTAATTAAACATCTGTAAATTACTTAAGACTATAATGTTTTCACCTCTGCACTGTGAGTACTATAAGTCTAGAATATTACTACACTAATTATTCTAGTTCTTAAATAGTAAGATAATTATTGAAGCAGTATTCTATTCAAAATGAAAATTGGACCCACCCTACAGCACACTTAGATTAGGAGTCTTTTTTTCTTTTCAGTTTTACAAAATGTTCTCCTTTTATCCTTTTCAAATGCATATTATACTATTAGAAATAGCAACTCCATTAATAGGAGATCCCATGCTAAGTAAGAGTGTCATCAGTGTGGTTATCCTGCACGTGCTCAAAATCTAAAGGTTTCCATTTAGGACACATACTTCTATTAGAAAATGACTCTGCTGACTTCAGCTAATCACATACAAAATAAATCAAGAAAGCAAAAATAACATCATTTAGGTTGAAAGTTATTAATACTTCTTCAAATTATTAGATGAATCAAACCAAAATAGCCATCAATAGTTGGATGAAAAATTTTAAGAAAAAAACAGAAAATCATATACTGTAGGACTACTCTCCCATTTCCCAGGCTGAAATGAATATTTACTACTTTGGACACATCTCTGCACTGAATGCAGCTCTACAAAGTATTTTTTAGCATTTCATTTCAACTCATTTTTCATGTTTCCATTTGTCTTTGACAGTGAGGATTTCAGAGCACTCTTTTGGCATTCTGGGTTCCAGGAAAATCCTGGCACATTAGTTAAGTGCACTCAACTTATATTTGTTTCATGAATTAATCTGAGTTTTAAAAATATGTTTCTTGTTTGTGTCCCATAGTTTTAGCACATTATTACATGAAATTTTATTTGGTCAACATAATTAATATTGTTACTCAAGAAGACAAACCTCCAAAATCTTGGAAAGGCTTCTTAGTAGAGAATGTTGCACACTCAGACAGACATACATGCATCCATTCCATTGGAATCTCATGAGGTTCAGAGTCACTTCCCAGCTCCACAGGGCAAAGCCTTTCGCCCAAAGGCTTCATTGGTAGGTGAAGAGAGAGACAGAAGAGGCACAGCAACTCCTGACTGAAGTGGATTCTTTCTGCTCCTTTTTCTTTTGGCAGCATTGATGATAGAACTCCAACCTCACTGCAAGGGATACTGGGAAGTGCAGCACATTAGATTAATATTTCTGTCCACACACTTTGTCTTGCACCGTTTTTTTTTTCTTTAATGGTTTAAGAAATGTTTTCCCAAAGAGATTTCAAGCATCAAAAACGAACCTAACAACTTGATTTTTGTATCTCCTGGAGTAACAGAATAGTAAAAAGATTTGTGGTAGCTAGTCAAATTGGTCAATGTTTCAAAATTCTTTTTTGGGGGAGGATTTTTTTTTCTAAACTGTAGAGGGACTAGTCAAATATCCATTTGTGTTTATCTTTCCTGGAAAAAAAAGAGAATATTAGAAGTTTCCACATGATTGACATTATTTAAACCATGGTGTTCCTTTTGGGAGGAGGGAGAGACTAGGATTTTAAGATAGGAACCTTATTATCATTTGAAATTTCTATATGTACATACTATGGCTCCGTCCCTAGAAAGTGACTTATGTTGGGTATGGCCCAGGACAGTCTTTCTGAAAAAATGTTCTTCTGACTATTGCTCATGTACACATTGTCTGAGAATAATGAGTAAGCCTACCAAATTTTGCATAATCTGCTTCAGATTTTGAGAATTATTTGATAGCCCTATAAAGCTTTAGGAACATAGAAAACTCTGCAGAGAAATGCAATTCGTATCATCTTATTTACATAGAGGGTACTTTTACCCCATTGAGTCCTTTGGTTAACCATGATTTTTCTGTCTCTATTTGGATATCCAAGAATATAACAACTGTATGTTTCAGTATGTTCCTGGGAATGACATTGATTTGTTTTCCATGTAATGTTTAGGATTGTGTGCTTGACAATGCAAGTGAACTTCTGCCTGGACATAGAACTTGTACACATGTCTCAGACTCTCTTGTGGTTATTCTGAACATATGAGTTCCAGTGAGTGCACTGAAAATGTGACCATTTTGAGGTCTGGCTCTCAAACCAACCAACCAATGAACATACACATTTTCCATTTTTTCCCAGCTGCCTCAAGTAGGGCAAGTCTTAAAGATGTACTGAATCATCTACAGGGATCCCATTAGTTGGGAATAATCCTAGATCCTGGATTCCAGAATCAGGATTTGGAGAGATTCTGAGAATACTTGCGTTATTCTTATATGTAGAAGAGAAAAAATAAAAAGAAAAGAAAGAAAAAAATTATATAGGACCAATGGAGATTTTGGATTTTTTTCCTACAACCATTGATAACAACTATCTGAATTAATGCAGCATTCAATTAATTTTATTTAAATGGCCAACAATAAATTAATAAGCAGCATTTTCTTTTCTTTCTTCTTAATATAGAAACTGGTCACAAGGGTGCTCCCTACCAATAAGCTACATCCCAGATCAATCCATCAATAAATCTTTCTTTTCCTTCCTTCCTTCCTTCCTTCCTTCCTTCCTTCCTTCCTTCCT
>JAJEJO010000706.1:232631-377867 GCA_020662805.1 Glaucomys volans | reverse complement strand
ATCTCATCATTTTGTTTCCCTGACTGGGCACCCACCCTCAGAGGAGGTTGTCACCAGCTACACTTCCACCTCTGTTCACCTCTTCTCTCCCTCCCCTCTCTCCTCCCCTCTCCATTCCATCAGCATAAGAACAAGCCCAGCCACACCTGGGTTCAGTGTCCAGCTCCTTCCAACCTGAATGGAGGCACTCTGTCCTGGGTCTTAGTCCTTTTTCACCGTCTTTTAGAAGAGTCTAGTGGTGTATTCAATACCTAAACAAATAAATGAACTTAAAACACTCTTCCCCTCACAGTTACTGTTAATAGTAATATACAAATACATCCTCCTTGTACAAGAATCACTTACTCAAGAAATATGCAGAATGAAATATGAGTGATACCATTCCAAGCCCTCTCCTTCCAGCTTCTATGGAACTGATCTTTCTCATGATATACATCTTTTATACATAGTTATTATTTTGTATTTTGTCACTTAACTCTGTATCTAGAAAATCTTTTTTCCTGTCAATATGTGCAGATTTTCTTTTATTAAAATTCTGTAGGATGAGTGAACTGAAATTCATCTAGTTTCCTATTTACTGATAGTTAACTTGCTTAAAATATTTTATTGTGGTAAACATCCTGTGTGCTATTCATGTACACACAAGTATTTCCTTACTACTTATTACAAGTAGAATTAGTGGTTCAGAAAGTATATGTATTTTATATTTATAATGGATACTGCCATATTGCCCTGAAAAAAGTCTTTGCCATTTCTATATTCACATTACAGTCATTCTGGACTACCTGTTTCTCTGCATTAGATGTTATCATTCTTCTAAATTTATGCCAATATGCAATCATTTACTTTTCCTCATAAGTATGATTGATTATTCCCCTTATCTTTATTGGTCATTTGCATGTCTCCTCTGAATTGTATATCCATACCACTTGTTTAGGGGGAACTCTACTTTTTTTCTTAATAGGATTTTTTTGGAGGTACCGGGTATCAAACCTAGGGGCACTTGACCACTGAGGCACATCCACAGCCCTATTTTGTATTTTATATAGAGACAGGGTCTCATGGAGTAGCTTAGTGCCTTGCTTTTGCTGAGGCTGGCTGGCTTTGAACTTGAGATCCTCCTGCCTGGTCTCTGGAACTGTTGGGATTACAGGTGTGTGCCACTGTACGCTGCTCTCTTAATAGGATTTATTTATCTATTTGGTATACATTCTTGGTGTGTGGTATATATATAATATATATATAATATTTTCTTCCAGTTAGTTTTTAAAAAAAATCTTTCTAGTATCTCCTTTTATATCAGGGATTTGTCAAACTTGTTAGCCTTCATATGTTCAGGGTTTTTTTTTTTTTTTTTTTTTTAAATGGGGTAACTTGTTTTGAAACGGTTTTCCTACCCAGTTATTTTAAAAACATAGTTTTCTGTATTCTTATAATTTTGTTTAAAAATTTTTCCCATTTCTAACATATAATTTCTTCATGTATTCCTAGGTAGTATGAATTTGGAGATTTTATTGTAGTTGTATACTTGAGATGCATTGTTAGTTTCAAGCTTATCTTGAAATATGTTAAAGCTTCCTCTAGTTTTTTTTTTTGCAGAGTGATTAAGGTTTTTTGAAAATTAAAGAGCTTCTATATGAAGACTGTAATTTAGATATGTCAATAATTCCCTTTTAAATGTGGTTTTTAATCATACTTGGTATCTGGTGCAGAGGCTATAGACTGATTATACCCTGGTCAAGGAGGGATTACTACAGAAATCAATATCAATTTTCTTTAGATTTAAGTCCTAACAAATAATGGTCATAAAACAAACAAACCAAACCAACATTGAGACTTTAAATTGACAAAGCCAGCAATAAGAAAGGGCCATCCTTTTTATGCTATTAATTGTGGTAGAGGCGGAAAAATTCTGTTTAAGCCATGGATAAAAATCTGGAAATGTAGAAGAAAACCTCTCTTCAAGTCTTAAAATATTTCTTTGTACTGTGCAAGAACATGAGAATCTGCTTTTGCCAAAAGCAATTACAGCAGAGGCAAACAATACTACTGTGAAATTAGCTATTGGTCTGATGTAGTTGGGACTTCGCTATAGCGACTAAACTGAGAAATTATTACATACTTTCATCCATGTAGTCGTATATTTTGCAAACTTTAAAAAATGATGAATAATTCAATGGTATAGAAATTGTTCTAATCAAATCCTTCCTTTGAACAAAGGTGGGGGTTGGGTGGGGAATGTATAGCTCAGTGATGGTGACTCAAGACTCTGGGCATGCACCCAAAAACTAAAACAAAACAAAAAAACACCAAACATAAACAAAAACACACAAGTGAGGTGGGGAAAGGGGGTGAGTGGGTGACAAGCAGGTTGTGACTAAGACTCAGAGATGTTAAGATGTTAAGTAGCTTCTTTTAAGTCTGTAATCCCACATAGGTGAGTCTCACAGTCCAGTGGAGCAAAGTTGGATTAACTGGAACAAGAACATTAATTGTAGTTCTATACTGATAGAAATAAAGCGTGACAATGATTCTGTGGGGATATTTGGTAAGATTTTTCAACTAAAATGGGAACGGAAACCCCCTTTCTCACACCTGTTACCTTGACAGGGCAGCTGCACCCTCCAGTCACAAGTTGGCCAAGACTATGGAGTTAGGTGGGCCAGGGAGGTTGGCTGGGATGACGCCAGGTTGCTAGGTGATGACAGGGGAGGGCTGCTAGCTCCCAGGTGGTTTGGGGTTGGCTGCAGGGGTAGGGTGGTGCACAGCTCCTGTATCCATGCTCACCAGCTCCTGCTTCACCAGTTAACTGTGCATTTTCTGTCGGTTTTAGGAAATGGACTTAACACTGAACCTACTTTTTCCAGTTACTCTTTTCTTCTTCTGCAGAAGTCTTACAGTTGTTCACTTGTAGTATGTTTGCTGTGTTGTATTACAGAATTATGAGGCATGGGAAAATAACTAGATCCCCTCCCACATATTTTTTCCACAGAACAGCAACATTTCTTATTTTCTTCTCCCTACCAGGACTGAGGATTGAACCCAGGACACTCTACCAGTGAGCTACATCCCCACTCCTTTTCATTTTTGAAATTTGAGACAGGGTCTCGCTAAGTTACTGAGGCTGGCCTTGAACTTGTAATGCTCCAGTCTTAGCCTCCCAAGTTACTGGGATTATAGACCCATGCCACTGCACCTGGTGGCTTCTCTTCTCACTGGCTCTCTCTTTTGAGATAGAGCCTTTTGCAAAGTGTTTCTTGCTCTTCTAAAATTCATGTCTCACTGTAGCCAAGAAATGGTATTAACCTAAGTGTCCATCAACTGATAGGTGGATAAGAAAAATGTGGCATATGTACACTTTGAAATACAATTCAGCTGTAAAAAGGATGAACTCTTAACCTTTGTCCCAACATGGATGGAACTGGAAGAAGGCATTGTGTTAAATGAAATAGGGCACAGAAGGACAAATACACATGATCTCACTCAAGCGTGGAATCTAAAAGAGTTGATCTCATAGAAATGGAGAGTGGAATAGTAGTTTTCAGATGTTGGGAAGTGTAAGAGGGAGGAAGAGATGTGGGAAAGTTGGTCAACAGGTACTAAGTTACCTAAGTAACTAAGTAGAAATAAATCACGGTGTACAATTGTACAGTAAGGCAACTCTGGATAATGATAATATACTAATTATTTCAAAGAAGGAGAATAAAGGATTTTAAAAAATTTTATTTTTTGGTATGAGGGATTGAACCCAGGGGTGCTTAACCACTGAGCCAAATTCCCAGCCCTTTTATGATTTTATTATTTTGTATATATGTAAAATATATATATGTATAAATATAAATATATATATAAAATATATATTTTTATTTATTTATATATATATTTATTTATATAAATATATATTTATATATATATATTTTAATTTAGAGACAGGGTCTTGCTAAGTTGCTTAGGGTGTTGCTAAGTTGCTGAATCTGGCTTTGAACTTGAAATACTCCTGCCTCAGCTTCCAGAGCCACTGTAATTACAGGTGTGTGCCACAGTGCCTGGCAAGGATTTTGAATGTTTTCATTATAAAGAAATGCTGAATGTTTGAGGAGATGTGCTTACCATAATTTGAACATTATACATTGTGTACATGTGTTGAAACATCGCACAGTACCTCCCAAATATGTATAATTTTTATATGTCAGTTTAAAAGTTTTAATAAAAATAAAATTTGTGCTGTGGATTTAGCTCAGTGATCCAGAGCACTTGCTTGGCATGCATGAGGCCCTGGGTTTGATTCCTAGCACTGCAAGAAAACAAAATAAAATAAAATTCACACCAGATCTTTATTAATTCAGAAATCTCCCTATCTTAAATTCTGCTGTAACCTCTTAGTAAAGCTTTGTGGTTCTCTTCCCTCTACTCTTCACAGTTGGTGATCTACACAGGTCAATTACATCTTTTCCGTGCCATTGATGATTTGGTCAACTTTTTTATTTTCTGTTTTTTTTCAAAGCTTGATATTTTGTCATTCAGTACAAACTTAGAAAGTTAGGTATGCTTTTGCAAACGACATCCCTCACGCTTAGTATCTTTGTGATCCCTGGCAAGTTGTTTAACTTCTGAGTGCCTCAGTTTCTTTATCATAAAAATGAGTGTAGTCTTGAAAGGTTGTTATGAGAACTGTGTGCAGTGTGCATGTATTATATGTGTATGTGATGAAGAACAACTGCAAATATTAAGTGCTCTTAAATGTTTGCTATTATAATCCTGCTTTAAGAGAAATAGGCAGGCTGAGGCTTTTCTGTAGTGGAGGCAGTGCCTCTTGAACACATAAAAATAATTGGGAAAGGAGAGAAGTAGTAAAGGAATATTTACTAAGTAGGTGCTTTGAATTTCTCAGCAGCAGCTAATGTGATTTTTTCAATCTATTCAATTTAGAATAGGGTTAGACATTATGTGAGGATGTTTCAAAGCATATTGGAAACTTAATTTAGCAGGTTGTGATGTCTTTTCCCTTGGCATGGTCAAATTTACTGGTTTCCTTTTGCTGTAAATAAGTAGTGATCATTTTTATTTGTTGTTTTGAACTTATTGTTTGTTTAGTTTCTATGCAGGAAGTTTTATTTTTCTGATGTTTCAAATAAACATAGGAGTGGTGAAGATGCTTGGTCTTTTGCTTGTTCAGAGCAAGGATTCTCATGTCTTGACATTCTCCATTCATTGAGGAGATGTCTCCTCAGGAGACATCTCATAGGAGACCTTCATGTCTCCTCCTTCATGATAGGAGACCTTCATGTCTCCTATCCAGACATGAAGGTCTCAAATTGCAGGCTTGTTTTTTCTTACATTATTCAATTATTGGTTCCATTGCTTGACATAGAGAAGAAATGGGTTTTAGAATGAAATTTAAGATTTCATTTAGGCAATGGAGTTTTAGGCCCCTCCCCCTCCCTCCCTCCCTTCCTCCCTCCCTTCTTCCTGCCCTCCCTCCCTTCCCTCCCTGCCTCCCTTCTTCCTTCCCAGGGTTCTCACTGTGTTGCTGAGCTGGCCTTGAATTTGCTATCCTCCTGCCTCAGCCCCCCAAGTAGTTGGGGTTACAGGTGCACACCACTGAGCCTGACTCAATGATTCTAAAGTCTGGTTTTCCCCAATTTAAAATTTTACAGTACCACCAAACTAGGAATTGTTGTGAGATCCAAATGAAAACTTATCTATGAAGCATCCCTTCATAAATATTTGATAGTGGTGTTTTCCTGAACTATATGTCTAGCACATAAAGGTGAGCTTCCCTAACACGTTCATAGCACATATATCAGGGATCAGTGAAACAAGTTGGGCTGGGCGTTGTCTTTTATTGCAGGGGAATTCTGCCTGGGGTGTTAAAAGAGAGAATGTGATGAGTTAGTTCAGCTGTAAAATCCAACATCGTATTGGTTTGCCTCATGGCAAAAAAAAAAAAAAATCAAAACTTTCTTTTTGAAGTGATTTCTTATAAACAGCTTAAGAGTAAAAGGAGAAATAACATAGTTTAGTTTCTTTGTTGTAGTAGTTGTTACAGGTATCCCCTACAAAATAGTAAAGAAGCCTGGCTTTGCTGATGTTTGCTTAGAAGGGGGTGTTGTCTAGTTTTCAGCTCGCTAGTGGGAGTGTCTAGTCAGTGTTTTCCTTTCTACATAGAAAGTTAGCAGGACTGACACATCGGAGCTTGTACGAACAGTGTTTGGGGAACTGTTGCACAGATTTCCCGCAGAATGATGGGGCAGCTTGTGAGAAATGATCAAGACTGGAACGCAAAGCTGGTGGGACTGATGTGCTGTATGGGTTAGTAGTTTCACCTTAACGCCACTTTCATATTTTCAGACCTGGGAAGGGAAAGTTGCACTACCTGCTTCGGTTTGCCTGGCAGGAGTTGAGACCGGGCACCTTTCAGAAGTTTGGATCCTGACAACTTCTGAGGTTGCCTGGAGAGAATTTCCTGTCTGTCGTTGCATACAGAATATACCTTTATATAATCTCAGTGTTTACTGTGTGCAATACTGAGTGTTTTTAGCTTTGATTGGATTTTACTGAAATACAGTCGGTGTAGGTTGTCATAATGTGCTCTCTTTATACATACTTACATTGTTTTCCCCTTAAACTCTATTATTGTTTGCATTCAGTTTTGTTATATATTTTCAGCTATGATGTACTTTATAAAAGGTTGGTATAAATGTATGTGTTCATTTAAAACTTACTTTCCAAATGACAGGTTTTCAAACAGGAATGTTATAAAACTTCGTAATAAGAAGTGGAGAGTCTGGAAAACCAGTGGAATTGGTTAAGATCTCAGGGGTAACTTTCCCTGTTTTGCTGTCATAGCAGCAGCCTTGCCCTAAATATCAATCTCGGTGTTAGACATCCCTGACTGAAATGAAATAAAGTCGCACTGTGAGGCTTGTAATAGGAAAATTAGATGTTGTAATCTGGCATACTCCCTTTTGAAATAATGCATATGGAAAGTGGTAAAATCACAGAGTCTTCCCAGACTTAAACTCCTCCCTGATTGTGAGTTGCTCTCTTGAAGAAAGCCAAAGCCCTGAAAGTCCGCCTTAGCTCTTGTCCCATTGTTGTAAAGGTGCAGTGACATTTGAATGTCACAGAGCCTCCCCTGGTCCTTGAATGACACTCATCTGGCTTACCAGACTTAAAAGGCAAGGCTTAGGTTTTACTGTCAGAAAACAGTACCAAGACTTGCTGCTACAATGTGGTATGTGTGTGTTAGCTCGTGTGCTTTAATTGTGGATCGTAATTCCCAGTATTATCTGTTACCTGCCATGTGTTTAGCTTTGTCTCAGTTTTGAGCCCTGCTTTTGAACCTCTAGCAACAACAGCCACATCAAAACCTCAGATTAAAAGAATTTTGTTAGTATATATTTTTTTAGTTGTAGATGGACACAATGCCTTTATTTATTTAATCGTTTATTTTTATATGGTGCTGAGGACCAAACTCAGTGCCTCACATGTGCGAGGCAAGGGCTCTACCACTGAGCCATGACTCCAGGCCCTCAAAAGAACTTTTTATAATTCTGTTATATAAGTGAATCTCTCCTCTGTGGTAGGAGGCAAATAATTTGATTAAGTCATCTTTCTTGATATACCACTTGGGTCAGAAGTTAACCTGTCCATCTTTAGAACCTATGTTCTGCTTCTGCATGTTCCTTTAAATATAGGCCTGGTTTTTATTAACTTAGAAAATAAAAAAAGTCTATTTTATTAACCCTATGTACCCAAGAGGATAGAGTTCATATAATACACATAGTACATTAAGTTTAATGGAATTGGGTGTGTTTGTAAAAGCCTATTTTATTATGTAATGATTAAATAAATTAATAAAAATTTGGGGGCTGGGGCTGTAGCACCATGTAAAAATAAATAAATGCATAAAAAATTTGGAGGGTAATTACAGGAATACCTTAATCTTATGTTTTATAGCTTGATAGGGAAGCTATTTATCCTTGAATTAATAATTTTTTTTATTAAATATTTTAATGGCTTTTTCCTTCCTGATGATTTAACTTTAGGGTTCTAGGTTGTTAAGTGAATGGGAATGATGTGAATATTACCTAAGATGTAGCTTTTTCTTGTTTCTGTTTCCTTTTTGGTAGAGGCGTAGAAAAGCACTGTTGGAGTTGTAATATGAATGCTAGTCTGACGTGGAGCTTCTGTTATTTGCAATCATTTGTCCAAAGTTCACTTTACATAGCTGGGCCAGATTCCAGTTCCTTGTCTGTGATTGAGGTGTGTTCAATACTTGTGTTTGAAAGATGATGGAGTCTTAGAGTACTGTTGCAACCCAAGTGGATCAAGTACTGTGATCCTGCAGAGGGGATCACTGTACTTGGCTCTTTCAAATCAGGGCCTCTTTTTGGTGGAGAAATCTGCATGTGTCTGTCTTGCTAACCTGCTTTCTCTCCTTCAAGCCCCACCCCTGTACCCTGGCCCTTTTTCCCTTTTGTGCTTACCTACTTGGTATGGTGAGTGCTATGTTCTTTTCTCTGTTGGAATGCATGTCACTCTGCCTTCCCGTGAGGGGTCCTGTCTAGGTGATGACCTTCAGAGGCCACAGCCAGTGCTCTTCCTCTCTTGCCTGGTGGTCCCAGTACCACCATGGCAGTGGGCTTATCGAAGGATCTGATGAATGCTTACAATGAATGAGTTAGCAAATGAGGGAAGTGAATCTGCGTTTATCAGTGAGGTGGATTAGTAGATCTTGTCTTTCTCTGTTCTTGCCTAATGTACTCATTATAATTGAGGTTCATTCTGAACATTTTAGGACTAGCAAGACTAAAAGACATTTAAGACATCATTATTGTTTCAAGATATGTAGCCTTATAAGCTACTATGTTACATATATGAGTAATTCCGCATTGTTTTCCTGAGTTGTATTGTCATTTCTGAAGCATAATTCATATCATGGGCATCTATTTTTGGAATGCATAAAAAGCCTGGTGGCATTTAGTATAGAGCCGAAAAAGATTCTGAATAAGATTGTAGATGATACTCTAAGGGGCCAATAGAGTAATTAGTAAATGTTTTGTGGAAGATGATATTGGTTAACAATTATTAATATCATGATTGTCATAGTAGTTGTTTCTATTGAGGATTTTCATGTGGAGTCAGGCAAATATGACAATTTTAGCATAAAATTGAAGCATTCATATTCAGCATTAGCAAGCCTCTACCTTCTGGATCTGCTTTCTGAAACCCCCTCTCCAATTTTGTAATGTTAAATAATAAATAAAGAAGACGACTAGACAGTTGGGTACTGAAAAAGTGTTCGTTACAGGCAGAATCAAATGATGGGTTATGTGTAGGTATCTTTTTGTTTCGCTCTGACTGATAGGAAATGGAATGGTTTTAAGGAGGTATTTTGCAGAAATGCTTGTGAAATTACAAGCTCATGTTGCCATTAAAATGTAGGAGAACTCAAAGCAACATGCCATCTTTGAGTAGCTCTGTAAAATATTGGACAAATGATTGGATCCCTTTACTAAAGATTCTTCAACAGTTTCCTTACCTTTGAGCATTTCTGTTTTTTCAGGACTTTTATTTTGCTATTCTGAATGCTCTGATTTACATTTTTATGCTTGTATTTTGTATATACCATAACTTTAGAATAGATTCTAGAAGTAGACTTGCTAGAGAAGGGTATACATGTTTTTAAGGTATTTGGTCTACATTGTCAGATTGGTATAGAGCAGTGCTCTTTGATAGTCTTCTTCTAGAGCAGCACTGGCAGGAATTCACATGATGACAGGAATGTTCTATAGCTCTGCTTTTCAATGCTAGCTGTTAGCTGTGTCTAACTTTTTTTTTTTTTTTTTTTTTTTAAGAAGAGGTCTCCTTGTTTTGCCCAGGCTGGGCTTGAATGTGTAATCTTCTCACCTAGGTCTCCCAAGTACTTGGGATTATAGTAGTGTGCTACTGTGCTTAGTGAATTTTAAAAAATGGATTAGCTATCTTCTTTTGGCCACGTGTATATTAAGGTGTTGATCTTTATGTATTTATTGATGTTACACTGGTAATTTTTGTCTCATTACAAATATAAGTTAATTTTATATTTTCACTTATATTTGGTTATTGTAGAGAGCATAAATAACTTTTATAAATAGGACAAACATTAAAAAAAAAAAACAAAACCCTAGTAGTTCTATTGCAGTTTAAGAAGGTTCAGGAATAAAGAATGAAGAGGAAAAGAGATGAAGAAAGAGAAAACAATTTGTCTTATCCCCGAGGAGAGGATGGAGAACACCCAAATGCTGGTGGGACAGGAAAGATGACCAGGGAAAGAGAAAGGGGTATCCCCAGATGGAAGGAGGAAGGAGGAAGGACACAAGAAAGTAGGGAATGCTGCCTCCAAGTGGGGAGGAAGAGGTTAGTTTAGTTTTGAATGTTGGCTTTAGGTATTAGAAGAGTTTGATTCTCCTTTGAAATGATGGCTTGATATATCAGAATATTCCAGTTACTCTTTCTTCTTAAAGCATAAGAAGCCTTCTCCCACCCCTCTCTGCACTGGGCAGGGTCTCTCTCTGCAGTGAGGATCTCGTTGTAGTGTTTCTTTGTTACCAGACATTTCAACACAGGGACTCTAGGAGCACTTCCAGAGTCTACTTTAAGCCTAAGGATCTGAATTTAGGTCTTGCCTTTTAACAGGACTTTAAACCATTTTGTGGATAATTGTGAACAAGTCAGAGACTTGGTTTCTTCTGTAAAATGGGGATGACAATATCTACCCTCCTGCTTATGGTTGCAAAGAACAAATAGGGTATAAATGTGTTAAGGTGCTTTGGGAAGTTCAGTGCAAGGGCTCTCCTGAAGCCAGCAGGGTTTTTAGGTTAGTCCCCTTTGTGCTGGTGGAAGCCATGATGGAGTTAAGGTTGTGCAACAGATGGGCAGAGAGGGGCCTTGTTTGTCGGAGTAACAACATAAAATATTGGGACAAGATCTTCTGACAAGTAATCCTTTAACACTTTCTTGCAGATAGCCTAAAGTTGCAAACATTTAATAAGAAAATTTGAATGCGCCAAGCAATATCTTTTGAATATCCTATTTTTGTTATATGCATGATCACAAAGTCTTTTTTGCATAGATCTTACCAACCTTTTATCTTTTTTTAATCTTTTAGATGAACGGGACAAAGTTCAGAAGAAAACATTTACAAAATGGATAAATCAGCATCTCATGAAGGTCAGTTTTTATTTCTTTCTCATCCTGGAATTGTTTTGCGTGCTCCAATTTATTGGGCAGTAGTTGGTTGTATAGGTCTGAAGCATTACTTTTGAGTATCAACTTGAGAGTTTAAATTCTAGAGCATTTTTCATGCATTTCGGGCATCTGTAATTATTTGGTTTGTGGCTCATGGATAATGATGGAAGTGGGAAGAAAAGTACCCACTGATTACAGTGCTTTCTGTGACATTAGTAAAACCTGCTATTACTGGACTCAAAAAAATCTCTGCAGTTTAAGAAATCTGTAAATATTTATATGTTAAAGTAAAAAAAAAACAACTGCATTTCTAGTAAGATTTTTTTCTCTCAAGACTCAAGTTCTGGAATAAGATTTAAGTGGTTGGCAGAGGGTTAGATGAGAATAGAATTGTATTGTAGGGGCACAGGTCTAGAGTAGTTGTACTTCTTGCACTTTGTATAGTCCAGGCATTGGGGCTTATGTCTCTATTTCTCTGCCTGTGAGGCAGATAATCATTGTGGTTCTTAAAGGAATGTTTATTGGTTTGCCTTGGATCACTTTGAGAATCTGATATAAGCTCTGCAGAAAAATGCACATGTACACAAAATTTGCATACCATTTCATGGAGCTTTCTGAATGATCAGGTAAGAAATTTTTAGAATTTCACAATGAACTGTTGGTCAGTTTTTCTCCCCATTTTTTGTGGACAACCATGAAATAGGAAATAGTATTTCTGTCTTGAAAGAATTTTCTCACAAAGTAACATTATTTTAAATGTAACTGTATTCTTAAACGAGCCTATGAATCTTATCTAAACTATTATACATTATACAAGTTGTGCCAATAATGTAATAGGATCTAATCACCTTCTATAAAAGAAATTTTTATTTCAGGGACATATCAGTATCACCTGAGGAAGCATGTCAGTCCCTGCTCTCTTTCATCATTCAAAATAAACCATTCTCAAATTCTGTTAACGTCCCTCAAAAGGCATGTCACCTACTTCCCAGTTGAGAATCACTTCTGTAGGGAACTTCTATTACTACTGGAAGCTGAATCCTGTAGAGTGTTGACAAGAAATAAAAGGTTGACATCTGATCTGTGATGCTTTTGTGAGGAAGTATATCATGAATTCTCATGAAGTTCGTCAGCATTCACTTGCCCTCCCCCAGACCTTTGTCTCATTCTGCATGTACCTTGCACTTGGTGTGAGAGGGACCCTCTTCCACATGATAAGGCAAGGATGCAGCTTGTGAGGGGTGAGATTTGGGGTGTGGAACTTTGGAGCTAAAGCCTCCAACAGGATTTTCTCATCTTTGGGGTGGCTAGCTCTTTGATGAAGAGAGCTTCTGTAGCTGCTGCTACCAGCCTAGCAGTCTTTGTACCTGTGGCTTTCTGGGGGTTGAGCAGGTAGGTGGGGCAGAGGATTGCCCATCGTCCTCTGCAGCATAGCTACTTGGGGTTTCCCAGTTGGTAATCAAGTTACAATTGCTGACTGTGAGCATCAGAGAAGTAGAAGTGCAAATATGGTCCCTTATGGGAACCATAGCATTGGCACTAGACAGACATTTGGGGCCTACTATGGACCAGGCAGGTTGGACTGGCCATTCATCTTAGGAGTGTCTCATGAATTGGATGATTCATTTTAAGGAGACTGCCTTTGTTGAAAATGTCAAAATACCAATTGAGTGGTTTTTAGGGCCCATCATCATTTTTGGCAAGAATACTCACTGTGTGTAATACACATCACATTCATTGAATCATTTAACTCTTTCCAGCAACCCTCCAGGGTTAATTTAGTGTTCCAACCTGTAGAATCAGTTAGGAAGCATTCACATTCTGATTTACCTAGACTATATAACCTTTTTGTGTATATGTGTGTGATAAAATGACAAATCTCAAAGATTTAAGGCTTAATTCGGCTGCAGTACAGGAAGAATTGAGAAAATGAGTATTTTAGATTCACTAGACAATACATAGATGCCAGTGTATCCTAGTGCCATAATCAAAGTAGTTCATTTATTTCTTGGAGTCTGTCAGAGGTGAGAGTTTTAACTGTTGGTTAGGGGTGTAGTTCTGTGGTTGAGCACCAGCTCAAGTATGCTTAATTCCTTGGGTTCAATCCCTAGCACCAAAACCAAAACAAAACAGAGCAAATAAAAAATAAAAGTATCCTCTATTGAATGAAGAAATGACTTTGGGAGTGGAAAACTAAACAGAGTGGGTTTGACTAACTCCCATTCTTGTTCTGTTTTATTTTACTGTCAGCTCAAAGTGGACATTTCTTCTCATCCACAGAGTTGTACACTGAAATGTTGTACACAGAACTCCAGAATGTCAGAACATAGCCTCTTTATCTTTCATTCTTTTATATCTTGAAGTTACTACATTATTAATCCTAAAGTGAAGAGAAATAATTTAATATTTCCAAACATGATGGGACACCAGGCTGTTAAGGATTTGTTTTTTATTAGTTGATCAGAGACAATTTTAGTGGTTATGTGATCTTTTCCAAGTATGACCTAAGATTTGATGAGAGGAATGTTCCACTAAGTGAGTAATTAGCCTCATCTCACTAAAAGGAAATATTGGGCACTTTTGTTTTTAGGTGGCCATTGGCTGTAATCCAATTAGTGGGAGATAAAAAGTGAGAATATGAATTTTGGTTAAGAATCTTAACATTAGGAAAATATTTCTCTGTTGGCTTTCTTAAGATCTTCATGGGAAATATTGAGTATATTCAGGGAGAACAGGGAAGGGAGGGTAGTAATTCCCATGTCTTTTTGCCCTATCACATTCCTTTTCAATTAGTGAAAAATATGTTATTTGAAGAGTTTAATAAAAATAGGAACATGTTATATAAATGTTAAGAGAAAGTCTGGCCATAAAAAATTAATCATAAGCATGAAAGAGTTATTGATGAATAAAGAGAAGAAAATGGAAATAAAACCATTGAGATAAAATTCAAATATTTTTGTGTGCATTCTGTATCTTCTTTGTTTTATCATTTTTTTGATATTGAGGATTGAACCCACTGACCTACATTCCCAGCATTTTTCTTTGTCTTTTTTTAAATTTCGAGACTGTGTCCTTAAGTTGCTGGATGGCTTTGAACTTGCTCTCCTCCTGCTTCAGCCTCCTGAGTCTCTTGGATTACAAGAATGTGCCACTGTACTGCACTTTCCTTGTCTGTTTTATATGTAGTCACAAGTAGTCCTTAAAGCATACTTTAAAGAGGGGGAAAGGAGAAAGGAGGGGGAATGGGAAGGGCCAATGGAGGAGGTTAAAAGTGTGCTTTGTACACTAGGGGGTGCTTCCTTACAGCCCTGGAGTTGTACACTGGGATGGTGCCAGGGTCAGGAGACCTCTTGGCTTCATGTAATGCCAGGGAGTACTGACTCAGGCTAGGGATGTGTGCCTCATCTTTTTATAGAGCAGTTTTGGGGGGGGTGTTTTCTAGATTTTTGTTTGATTTTGTTCATTTTAATGTAATGTTATTATCTTGTTTTGCCCTGGTCTTTTCACCCTCCTATGACTCCAAGGAGAACTGTTCTTGGTTGTTCTGCCCTTTTGAATAGCGAGATCTGCAATAGGCCCTTCTCCACTGGATTTCCCTCCCCCATTTTATAAACAGTATATTGTGCTGAGAGCAAATCATTGCTGAAAGGAAAATGTCTCCTACAAGGTTTCGCACTCTGTGATAGGTCAGCCCAAGCACAGGGGACACAGCAAAAGCTGCTGATTCAGGAACCTGACCTTCAAGGTCCAGCAAATGGGGCTGTGTCCAGGCTTTGCAGTTTGTATGAACTTAACTTTCCTATGCCCTTGTCTGTCTGTAACATGGTGGTAATGCTAGATTAGTGTGAGAAATTAAATGAGATGAACCATTAGCATTAAGCACAGGACTTGGCACAGTGTTAAGCACTCAGTAAATGAGAGCTCTTGGTATAGGAGAGTGATTGACAGGTGGCTCTAGATCAAACTGTAGAACAAGTCTGAGTTGCCTTCAGTGCCCTTCTACTTCCCTCATCCATGTCTCTTTTTTTTTACCTCAAGCACATTCCATTTTAATATACTCACTTAAGAAAATGTAGGAGTTTTGGGTTTGGCATCTCTTCAGGAGGTAGTCTGTGCCACCCTCCCAGCCCCCCCACCCTGCCCTGCTGGGGCAATGACCTTTGCTTTCTGGATGCGATCCTATTAATGGTTCCCTTCTCCTTCCCTGCCCACCCCTCTCAGACTTTTAAGGGTGGATATGGCCCTTTTTACTTCCTCTTCTCTCTCACACCTTCCTCATAGAAGGGGAGTAAGTGAAGACCTGTCATTCTGAAAGGTTGGCAGCTTCTGCCCTCCTCCTTGTGGGGCATCTTCCACATCATTCCCTTTGGTTCCCTCCTGTAACCCAGGGGAGGCTTGACACTAGAATTCAGAAAATGAGCACTTGAACATGAAGGGAGCACCGTGTCCACTGTTGAATTTCCTTGAGCACTGTGATATGTTACAGATCTTCTGCAGATTCCCCTGGACCCTGAGATTGTGTTTGCTTTTCTCTACTTACAGTTTCAACTATTTGCTGATTAATTCCTGTGACTTAGGAAATTGGGACTTCTGCAATTGTGAAACAGGAAATACCAACTGTGTCCAGGGACGATTGTGGCATAGTCAACTTATAAAAGTTGATATGACTGAGAAAAGTAAACATAGTAGAGCTTTCAAATGATTTTTTTAGTTACTATTACATCTCTATCTGTAAAGATTTTTTTTCCTTAAAATATTTGGTGAGGATTTTAAAAATATAACCTTTTCTCCAGAAAGTAATTTGATATAGCTTTATTTTATATTTATCAGTGCTAAAAGTTCATTTGTTTAAAGAAAAGAGACTGGTTAAGTGAAACTTAAATTTGTTGGAGAGCAGTCATCTCTGGCTTTTCCCCATATGTACTTAACTTCATGTTCTGGTGTTTCACTTGTGTGAATGACTAAGCTTTCCTTAAACTGATCATTCCGGCAAGAATGTTTTCCTTTTGATTCATCATCTTTTGGAATACTTTTAAGAATAAAATCCAGTCAACACACTTAGATCTGCTTCTCTAAGTCTTTTTATATGCTAAGTAGACTGGATTATTTACCTTGTAAGTCATGGTTTCTAGGTTAGCTATTTGTGGCAGGAATGTTTATATATTATTCTTTATCATAGTTTAAATGTATGAAGGTAGAAAATGAATGAGCTGGAGACTATTACTTCAGTTAGCTGTATTTTACCTGGAGAATTGTTCCAAAATACAGAATTGCTGATATTCCTTTTATCATTTACAACATTTATTTATGCTCATTCTACCTGTGGCACTATGGCTATCTCTTTAGAAACCTGGAGAGTCTCCTATGACTATTTGTTATTACTGATCACATGCATTTCTGTCTTGCTGTCTAGAAACTCACAGGACAATAAGGGAAATGACACCTAAGATTTAAGTATTTATGTATTAGCACTTGTCTTGGTGGCGGGGGGTGGGTGTTGGTCACGAAAGTAGGCAACACTTTATTTTCTGAAGCACTTGAACAGTTACCGAGGTTTATTAAGTTCCTTTTAGTTGTTTACTTGGACTCAGAATTAGAACTTGAGCCATGACTGAGAGGCAGTGTATAAGAGGAATAATTTAAGGTGATGAATGCGTTTTAGGGGAACATTGGAGTCTGGAGGAGTCCATGTGATGTACTTTCCTTGTGTAGGATCCCTTCAGCAACTTTCAATGGAAATATATTCTTCAGCACCTATCTGCTATATTGTAAAGTTATTCCATAACATTGGAATTTTTCCTAAATTTTTTTCTTTTTTCTGAACTTTAATGTATTGATACATAAATATATTTGGAGAGAAAGAGGCCCTGGATTCCAATGTGGGACCACACCCTGTTTGTTAGTAACCTTGGTTTCTGCACAGTAGACACTCAATTGACTATCACATTTTTATCTCTGTTCCATCATGTCTTTGGAAAGTTAGTTGACTCATGGCATGGATTTCTTTTGCTCACATGGCAAAGTCAATGACTTCATGGCGCCATTGAATCAATCACACTATTCTTTTTTTTCTGACTTGGTGGCTGGAAGGAAATGCAAATCCCCAAGCTGAGAACACAGTGATGTCTTTTAGACAACAGAGGTTGGCAGGGGTAGGGTGGGGTGGGGTGGGGGACAGCAATGCTTTTTGCTCTGTGTTCATGATTATTGAATAGTTATTGAATAATTAATGGCCACAGATGGTACAGGGGTCTTTTTGAATGATTGACTTTATAAAGATTTAATGAAAATACTGCTATTTAAAGTAGAATGCAATGTTTGTGCTCTTAAAATCTATGATATATTGTTTTCAGACCTGAGATTTATATCATTGGTTCCTAAACTTCAGTGCATCAGATTTACATGGAGGACTTGATAGAGCCCACCCCAGGAGCTTCTGATTCACTAGATCTGAGATGGGTATTTCTAACAAGTTACAGAAGTTTTTATTTCTAACAAAAGGCTGATGCTGCTGAACTGGGCAGTTCTTCAAGAACCCCTGTCATTGGTAAATGGATCAATATGTAAATAACCATCAGTTTCATTTGGCAGATCCAATAAGTATTTTAATATGACTTACAAAATAATAATAGCTGTCTTTTATTAAACCCCAGTGTGTGCTGGGTATTTTATTATATTATTATCAATATTAATAATAAAGGCTGCTAATGTTGCTTGAATGCTAACCACATCCCAGGATCTGTCACTCTTATGGCTCAGTGTGTTTAATTCTCACAACAATCCTTATGGCCAGGTCCTGACAGTTATTACCCTCATGTTACAGGTGATAAAACTGATGCACAGATATATTCCATAATTTCCACGGTCATACAAGTAGGAATTCTTAGGAAAATAAGGCTTAGAGAGATTATGTAATATCTGCTAGTTTGGACAGGAAGTTTAAGGAGAAAGCGAAGGTTATCCTCCAGTCTGTCTGACTCCAGATTCTTTGCTGTCTCAACTGTGCTACATTCTTAAGGATAAAATTGGAGTTGACTGATAAAAGCTAATGAGGAGCAGCTGAACTTCACATTTGGACATTCTTTCCCTTACAAATAAGACTTGATATTTACCTTATTTCTGTTATGTTTTAAGAGATAACAGTGCATGTAGCTGAGGAAGGTTAAATTTTTTTTTTTTTTAAAGAAACGTCTGGTAGAAGCCCCAAGTATAAAATGTAGGAAAAAATCTTACAAATCATGTTTTTACAAATGTGAAAAAATAGTTGACATTTTCTGAACTGTAAGAGATACATAGAAGAGAATGAAATGGTTTTGTATAGAAATACTAGACCAGGATTGAGAATCTCTGAATCTTTTCATCATGAAGAATGAGGATTGAATAGAATGATGATTTTCATCAGGAGGAATAATAATAGAATCCTCCTCATATAAAAAAAATAAAGGTCCAGAATAACACTATGCTTAACATTCAACAGGGCCATATTGAACTTCTGGTATCATCAGAGCTGTATTTGGAATACACTTCTCTGTTTTTGTATAGCTTGTTGTTTTGTTGGAGATATTAAATATATATGTATGAAATCATTAATCATGAGGTAAAGTGCCAAATTGAAAGGCCAAACACCAAGGGTTTTAAGAGGCCAGAGCCAGAGATATGGGGTGGCTTTGACTAGTAGGAGCTGTGTCAGGGCAGGGCACTTGACTTAAAGTGGAGCAGAGGAGAAGGTGGTTGGGGAGCACAGGGCGTCAGAAGTGCTGGACTGCCAGGGCTTGCTGGAAAGGAGATCAGATAGGATAGAAAAAGGTCAAACCAGAAGAGAAGCGGTGTTGATCAGCTAGTGAAGGATGCTGTTAGAAGTTTTTGAGGACAAGGGTGACATGCTGTAACTGGCATTTTAGGAAGAACCCTAAAATGGGTACTAAGGGACTGTGTCTGTGAATTCATGACTGTGTGGGCACATAACAGGAGCTCAGTGTTTACTGAATGTATGAACCTTCTGGGGAGATGACTGCTGGCTTAGCCCAGGGAACTCTGCTCTGTAGCAGATACTTGGATGAAGTCAGAGAAGACATGCTTGCTTATCAGATCTACAGATGGGAAGAATATTTACTGCAATAGATCAATAAAATCCATTCTCAAAGGAATTGTGAAAGTTGGACCTTTGGTCTTATCCAAAGGACAAAATTTTACCCTGAAAAAAATGTTAAGTTCTACTCAACAATTGAAATATCTGCAAAGGATAAAGGAAGTCTGATGTAGCAATAATTCATGCAACTCAGACCCAGGGGGATTTGCTGACTTCAGGTTTGCCCTGTGGTGCAGCTGAGTGTCATCTCAGGTTATCTTAATAGAACTGAGGGTCCAAGCTCTTTTGTACTGTTCCCTCGTTGGGCCACATCCTAAGTTTGTTCAGTTCCCAACAGTGCATCTTAAGGGGAAGTGTCTAGAAGGAGGTATCCATGATGATGAGGATTGAATGCAAGCTTGGAGGAAGAATGATGGAAACAAGTGGGGCAGTGGCCTTCAGAAAAGAAGATTAAAGAGAAATGTGAAGCTGGACGCAGTGGCACATGCCTGTAATCCCAAAGGCTCTGGAGGCTGAGGTAGGAAGATCATGAGTTCAAAGCCAGCCTCCGCAAAAACAAGGCACTAAGCAACTCAGTGAGACCTTGTCTCTGAATAAAATACAAAATAGGGCTGGGGATGTGGTTCATAGTACAGTGCCCCTGAGTTCAATCCCTGATACCTCCCACTCCCCCCACAAAAGGAGAATGTGATGGGTGTTTTCAGTTATTGGCAGGGCAGTTATTAAAGAATGATCATGGTTTTGGGTTTATTTAATACAAGAGAAGTTTACTGAATAATTTCAGGGTTGAAGATTTAAGTTTAATAATAATAAAAAGTTTTGCATCCTTGGTGTCTAATAATCAGCACTTACTAGGTGTTTTTTGATCTTAGGGTATATTATTAGTTTCTTTTATTCTCCTTCTGTTCTGGAGGCTGGAAGTCTGAATTCAGTTCCCCTGGGCTGAAATCAAGGTGTCAGCAAGGCCGTGCTTCCTATGGAGTCTCTAGGGCCAACATGTGCCTCACCTCTTATAGCTTCCAGTGGCTATTGGCATTCCTCCATTCCTGGCCACATCGTCCCAGTCTCTACCTCTGTGGTTCCATTGTCCCTTTTTGTTTTGCTTGTGTCACATTTCGCTTAGCTCTCTTTTATAAGGACACTTGTGATTGAATTTAGGGCTCATGAGGGCAATAATCCAGGATAATGTCTCCATCTCAAAATCCTTAAATTAATTCTTACTGCAGAGTCCCTTTTCCAAATTAGAAATTCAGAGTTCCCATGGATTAGGACCTTATGTCTTTGTGACCACCATTCATCCATGTATGAACAGTTACAACTGCCTGATAGGAAGTCCTTGCCAGTAGCTTCATGGGATTTGGCACTCCCTAGCCATCACTAAATTCCCATGAATATCATTTGGAAATTTTGATATAATCTATTAGAGATAGAGTAAAAATAATTTGTGCATTGGTAGGAGAGTGAACTAGGTGGCGTATAAGATACTTTCTGAGACCAAGATTACAAAGCTGATGACTCAGGCTGGGGATGTAGGTTAGTGGTAGACTCTTGTCCAGTGTGTATAAGCCCCTGTGTTCAATCCCAGCACTGAAAAAAAAATAAAGTCAAATGATTTTTTTCAGATGACAAAATGTATGAAATAGTAAGTAGTAGGGCTAGATCAGAGATTCAGTTTTATATTTAGAATTTGTTTTGAGATAATTTCAAGTTTTAAGGTCACAAAAATAAAAACAGTATAACTAAGACTGCTATACTCTTTATCCAGATTGAGCTCATGTTAATATTTTACCTTGTTACTCTGTCATTTCCCCCATACTTGTGTGTGTGTGCGTGTGTGTGTGTGCGTGCGCACATATGTGTATACTCTTGTGCTTTTTTTTTTTTTTAATCTCAACCCTTGGGGGTAAGTTATACATACTATGACCCTATCCCTAAGTACTTCAGTATTTATTTCCCAAGAGTAGGGATATTCTCCCCCTCTTTCTCTCTCTCTCTCTCTCTCTCTTTTTTTTTTTTTTTTTAACAGGGGATTGAACTCATGGCCCTTAACCACTGGGCCACATTCCCAGCCTCCCCTCTGCTTTTTTTTTTTTTTTTGTATTTTAGAGACAGGGTCTCACAGATTTCCTTAGCACCTTGCTGTTGGCTGAGGCTGGCTTTGAACTTTCCATCCTCCTGCCTCAGCCTCCTAGCCACTGGGATTACAGGCGAGCACCACTGCACTCGGAGGGATATTCTCTTTTGAAAGCACAAATTTATAAACTTCATGAATTTGTATTGGTTCAACACTTTAATATCCATCTTCCAATTTTAGTTATCCTTTATAGCACACCCCTGCACCAGGACAGGATCCAGTTCAGGGGCTTATATTGTGTTTAGTTGTCATTTCTCTTAAACCTGCTTTAATTAGGAACAGATTTACAGCCTCTTTGCAGACTTTGATGACATCAACATTTCTTAAGCATGCAGACAAGGGCTTTATGTAAAAATGAAAGTAGAATTATAGCAATATATATTTAAAGTTATTTTATGACAAGAAGGGAACTTTTTTCTTTTTACCTGTGAAGGCCATTTAAGTAAGTAGTTACAAATGATTTAGTTTGTTGATAAAATTGAGAACTCTTTTTTCAAGTTAAGAGCATCAAAATTTTGTACCATAATTTCATCAAGTAACTTTAGTTCCATCTTGTGGTCAATTATAATTGTTCTTCTTGACTCTCTTATTAATTAATATTGTTTTTCCTCCCACCATTGTTTCTACCATTTACTGAGTACTTGCTCTGTGCCAACTGCTGGACTGGGTACATTATACAATATATACATTGTCTGATTTAATCCTAACTTTACTAGTGAGGAAACTGAGGTTTAAGGAAGATAAATTATCTGTTCAACATGAAGTCACTAAAATGTGGCAGAATTGAGTGTTATCCTGGGTTCTTCTAGCTTTATAGAAGAACTTCATATCAACACATTATGCCACAATTGAATGATGCAGAGTCATGAATAATCAGAAGAAATGAAAGCAAAGAAGTGGAACAAAGAAGCAATATTCTGGGACACGTCACCTCTATACTTATTGCCAGTGTCTCTCAGCATTTCCTCATGTTTTACATCTTTGCTGGTTTGCTTTGGCCTCTTAATGTAGACATACATTTCTGTTTGCATTCTTCTTTAGTCATTCTACTTTGCAAGACTTCACAGATATAGATAAAATTGTGCAAAGAAGCCAAACAGCATTCCTGAAGGTCATTGTTTTAGCTGGACAAAAGTAACATCTAAGACCTTGTCAAAGAAAAAGTTACACTTCTATCAGTAGAGTTAACATAGTCAAGATCATGTTTTTCACCACAGAATACACCACAAGAGTGCGTATTCTTGTAGAAGGCAAATTAAAGCTGAAGACTTAGTTTGATATCTAATACTAGACTACGTTGCATGAGGACAGGGGTTTGTCTGTCTCATTGAACCATGCGGCTTAGTGCCGACACACTGCTTTTTTCCTTAGACCATGCTAAAACATTTGTTTAATGAATGAATGTGGAACCAAATTAAACTTTTACCCGCACTAGTTTTATTGTACAACTACTTCGATAGGGGAAATAAAAGGGTTTCTTAAGTAGGAGTGAGAAAAATGTAGTTTGCAGGAAAAATGGATTTATGGTGAATTCCTTCTTTTAAAGCTGAAAAGACCTATTTCATTTTAGGTATAGACGCTTCCAAGTCAAATTAAGTCTTGAATAGAGGGACCAAACTTAGAATTGACTTCTGACTCTTTCCATGTTCTTGCCACTGCATGATTTAGTTTTCCATTTGTGGTTAGGTAGGAGCAGGGTTACTCATGCATAGATGAGATAAATTTATTTGCCTGAGATTACTAATGAGCTTTGCTGTACTTACTCACTGTTATTTTCATTAGTTTAGAATTTGGAAAAATATTGGCTAGTTTATTCTCACCTGGAAATTCTCTAGTAATAAATGGATAAAATTGATATCTTCTCTGCAGCCTTACTGCAGACATAGTCAGATTTCTTTGAAGGTGTGTCATATTTTTTTCCATGGCATTGAATAGAAACCCTGTTTCCAGGCCCTAGTCAGGGTGCTGTACTGGAGACCTCAGGGAGAGTTCAGTTTTAAAGGGGATGGACTTAGGAAGACAAGTAGCAAAGGAGTCAGAGGCCAGTAATCAGAGAAGCATTGGACACTCTGGGCTCCAGGGAGGAAGCTTGATGATGAAAATGGTCAGAGTGTCAGAGGTGGCAGTGTATCACTATGGAAGTGGCTAGGTGTTTGGAAGCTGGTAGTCTTTGATCTTATAATATAGAAGGAACTTCTGTATTGCGAGGAAAGAAAAGAGGGTTGACTTCAAAGAGAAGCTTTTGAAGCTGGGAACATTATTGCTTTCTTCTAAAAATGCTGAAATTCCTGCCTCATGGCACTTTGATTTGATATACAGTGTTAATTATATTCTGACACTGATATTTGCTTGAAGAATTCTTTTTAATCACAATTGTTTGAATACTTTTATTTGTTAAAAAAATCATGGAAATCTACTTCTAGATTTCACACAAAATTAAAGGAGATAGTGGTATTTGTTATAAGGTCAGCTGTGTATGTACAGAGTCCTTATAACATGGGGACTTCTCTAAGTCATTTTTAGAGGCCCGAGATTGCCTTTCTTTAGATGAGTGAAATATTCTAATATTGGGCTTGTCCTCCGGCTAACCCATTCAATTTTATTTAATGCATATCCTGTTTTACAAATGTTAAGAGCTTAAGTTTCAGAATCTAGGGTGCCACACATTGAGAAAAACAGCGGTTCTCCCCCCTCATCCCTAAACAGATTTAAGTTTCAAACTTTCCTACAGTTTCCCAGTTTCCATTCCTTGAACTCACTCTTGTCTGCAGAGGTTGAGTGCATGTGCATGTCCTCCTGAGGTGCCTTCTTTTCACAGCTTTCATAAGGGACTCCCAGTCTCAGGGTCAGTAGGAAAGATGGGAGGGAAACCTAATTCATCCATCATAGTCTATGAATGGTAGACTGCTTTAACCATTCTGCAGGGAAGTCAGTCTCTGGTGGAATTTCAGGCGATTCAAGAAGAAAAGTTGGGTGGCTCAGTGATTTTTAAGTAATTGCATTTATGATTGCCAGCGACTTGTGAAGTGAGTTTCAACTCTTTATAAGTGGTCACGACTTAATCTAGTATCATGCATCATTTTACAAAAGAAAGTCTCAAACTTCAGTCACAGAAGCACAACTATATCAGAAAGTTCTTCCTAGACCATTTTCTTATGGAGTGATCTTGAACCTTTCTGAGCCTTAGTTTTCTCATCTATCAAAGAGACAAAAATACTGCCTTCTTATAGGGTTATGATAGAAAATAAAGCTAAATAGATAAGCTTTGAACACAGTGCCTGTTGTATGATGGGAATGTATATGTGTGTATAAAATGGACTGTTACTTACCTTTTTAACTATAGTCATTAAAGTCAACTAAAAGCCTCAGATTTGTCTTCCCACCTTCTATAACAGAGGCCCCTATGGTCCTAACTCTTGCATTATTATGGAGTTGAGTCATTTTCTTGCCTGTATATTGAAGATACTGCCCATATGGGCAGCTTCAGTGGTTTTATAATAATGTTACAGTAATGAATGCCAGTTAACTCTAAATAAGGGAAGTGTTTTTCATGGTTTTGCCAAGACTCTTGCCAACACCTTTTCTTCCCCTCGTGGGTATGACAGCTTGAGATGAGATGCTGTGAGTGCAAGGCAGCTGATTGTGTGGATTATTTGTGAGCCCTGTTTTGCTGGTTGAATTGAGCCTAGATTAGATAATTCACACTGCAACAGCCCAGCAGAGCCAAGGCCACATAGGGCACTTCACTCTCCTGCTGAGCAGAAAATCTGGCACTTGGGTTTTCTACAAAATCCTTCTCAGCCTTCCAGTATTTTAAACAAAACAAACACTCTCCCCAAACAAACAAACAAACAAACAAACAAACTGAAGTTATATATCCAGAAATACAGTGCTGTGTATTGAAGAATAGTGGAAAAATTCTATTTAGATTTATTACATTTATGCTAGGACGAAGCATAGATACCCCACATGTTCTGAAAGTAGATATGCCTCTCATCTTCTCATCTGTTGTCAGAGTTAATGAGTTTTAGTACTGTCCTTTCTCATATCACAATTTGTTATTGTCCCCAAATCTTTTCAATATTTAACTTTATTTTCACACAAATTTAAAGAATTTAAGAGATTATATTTGCTCATTTTTTGATTTTAGTGAGCATGGTATAGCATAACTTTAATGTTTCCTCCAGGTTGACATTTTAGACTTTTCTGTTAGGGTTAGGGTCAACTTCTGGTTATTTGGCTTCTGGTTATTTTATTATTATTTAGCTTCTGGTTAATACTTTCTTGTTCAACTTGAAAATTCATTTTTCCCAAGGTTGACAAGATAAAAAAAAACACATACTTTTTTTTTTTTTTTTTAAGCAGAGGAACAGCATTTTTCAAATCAAGTTCCCAGGAATACCAGTGTTGTGAGATGCCCCAAGGATAAATAAAAAGGTTTCCATCCCCCAAAGAATGTAGAAAGTAACATTTCCTGGTTGAAGAGATTTATGGTACACATTAGCATATTAAATACTGAAAAATTCTGTGATAAAGAAACCTATTTAATCCAGTTGATTAATCCAGGAATCTTTGATTCCTTTTGTCAAAGAATATTTGTTAGCATCCCTTTGGGAAATTCTGCAGGAGAGTTTCAAAGTGATCACTTTTAAGCAAATATAATGAATTTCATCTTAACTTGAATTGCATGCAGATTTGGATGGGATTTAAGTTATTTTGGTGATCACTGTAGGCATGTTTTGTTACAACTCTTCTTAGGGGTCATTAATTTTCTAATTTATGGACAACAGCATTTTTGGTCCATTTGAATCGTAACAACTTTTCCTGTGTTGTCTGAAATTTGCCTTTTGTAACTTCCACCATCTTGGGCTAGCCCCCTAGAATGATTTAAGACATAAACAGCAGCTTAAAAATATCTGAAGAAACTATTTTGTGCACTCATCCCAACTCCAATTACCCTGCCTTTTTAAAGACCTTTTTTCAACCAGTTTTATTTCCTTTATTTTGTTTTTGAATGAAAAGATTTTTATATCATGTTTTTATTTTTCTAATATTTTCTCATTCAATTTTTTTTATTTAAAATTACTAAGACTGTTGAGTTGAAGACAGAAAATGAGTTGAAGGAAAGCCTGTCATACAGTCAGGGCTCTATAGTATCATCTGATCTGTATTCATATTGTCTACCTACCTTTCACCTCCCTACCTTTGTACACATTGATCTATTTATCTGTTTACCTGCCTTTACACTCTTTCTCCCCCTACATTGGAGGATAATTCCTTTAGTTTTAACTACTTTTACTATCAAGAAAGAAAAAGACAATGTTATTTCGTAGGTCCTTTGGCCATAGAACAAGGAATGGCAGTTCATCTCCTTTAAAGTAGTTAAGGCCTGATAATGGCTACATTTCCTAAAGATAGTTGTGTTTTAATCAAGGACTCTGAGTAGTCTGCAAAGTGTGGCCTATGGGCCAAACCCAGCAACAGTCTGCTTTTTTTGTATAGTCCTTGAATGAGGAATAATGTTTATGTTTTTAAATAATTGAAAACAAATCAAAACAAGAAAAATTTTTGACACATGTAAATTATATAAATCTAAAATAGTGTTCATAAATAAAATTGTATTGAACTCTACTCCACTCATTCATTTACATATTGTCATAGCATATAACCATCAAAGCCAAAAATATTTCTTATCTGACCTTTCTTCTGTTTTATTTTGCAGTGCTGGGAATCTAACCCAGGGCCTCCCACATGCTTTGTCTTAGGGCAAGGTTTTGTATCATATTTAGGGTAAAGTTTGGTGTATACTTATGGTGTATACTTATGGGTTTCCACTGAATTCATTTATGAAGACAGCTTTCCATTCCTATATGAAGAGGCCAGCTATGGTTCTTTGAATATAATTTTCTACTGTCACTGCATTTCAGAATAAATTTCCTTCTGACGGACTTAATGGAATGCAATTTGAAAAGGCAAGTTCAGTATATTGCTTTAGGGCCAAGTTTTATTTCTGTGATAATCCTCCTTGAGTCAAGATCTGGTCATGAGTGAAGTACTCATTGCACATGCCACTTTGAATTAAGTAATAAGGGTCAAGGTTTGAAGCCTGATGTAAAGCTTAGGAAAAATGTTTCCTGTGTCACTCAGATCACTTGATTACCTTTTTATACATGACTTCTCTGCTTACTTTTTTGCTCTCTTGATAATATACCTCACTTTTGGTCTAGATTAAAAGTTTTATAGTTGATACCAACAACTTTTCCATCTTTATTTTATTATGATTTATCCTTTTGTTAATGAATAATCTTTGGAACTGCTTTTTCAATAAATACAAATCACACATCCTTTTAAATGTGTTTCACTTGTGTGTCCTGACCTGCTAGAACAGTAACACCCTGTCCTGTATTCGAGGCACTGTTATCAATTCCTATTGAATTGTGATGGATATGAACATTTCCCAATGTGCAAACATTGCTGCTACCCATATCTCAAAGCAAGTGTGCTTAAATACTTCAGGATGGGGCCAGGTGGGCTGTGGATGGCTGTTGGCAGGGCAAATGGGCACAAGGTTTCTTTTGTGGGTGATGGAAATATTTGAAAGTTAGACTGTGGTGGTGGTAGCACACTTCTGTCAGTTTAAAAAACTTATCCAGTTATATAGTCAAAAAGTGAAATTTTTGGTGCGTAAATTATATCTTAATAAAGCTATTGGCACAACCGCTGATGAACTTTTAATCTCATTAAATTTGCCCTTTTCTAGATATTTCATATAAATAGAATCATGCAGTATTTATCTCTTTGTGTCTTTTTTCCCCCACATAACATAATGCTTTTGAGGTTCATCCTTGTTGTGGCTCTCTTCATTCCATTGTATTGTCCAGTAGTCTTCCATTCTAGGAATGTACCACATTTTCTTTATTTACTCCCATAGTGGGTGAACATTTGGGTTGCTTCCACTTCTTGGTTCTTAGAAGCAATGGTGTTGTAAACATAAATGGTCAAGTCTTTGTGTGGACCTCTATTTTCTTCTGTGTTTTTACCTAGGAGTTGAATTGCTGGGTCATAGGGTAAGTCTAACTTAACATTTTAAGAAATTGCTAAACCGTTTTCCCAACTGGTCGTGCCATTTGACATGACCACTAACAATATGAAATGATTCCACATCGTGCTCACCCAATCTTTTTGGAATTAGCTGTCTTAGTGTGTGTGGAGATCTTTTGCATTGTGGTTTTGCTTTGTTTTTCTCTGATGACTAATGATAGTGAACATCTTTTTATGTGTTTGTTAATCATTTGTCTAGTTCTTTGGTGAAATAATTGTTCAGATTTTTGCCTATTTTTAAGCTGTATTTAAACACTCCATTATTTACTTTTCTTTGATCATATATAAGAAATCTTTCCTTGATGCAAAGATTCACTGCTGTGATTTCATCTAATAATTATATGGTTTCAGTCATCACGTTTGTGATCTGTTTTGATGAAAAAGTTCAAATGAATCTTTTTCCTGTTGGTATTCTGTGTCCCAGCATCATTTGTTGAAAAGACTGTCCTCTAGTAAATTGCCTTTGTTCTTTTATAAAAAACCAGTTGTTCATAATCATATGGATCTATTTCTGGACTCTATTCTGTTCTATTGTTCTACATATTTTTATTGAAATATTTAAGATTTATTATTAAATCTTGAAATTTGATTTGTTTGGACACCTTTCTGCCAGTCATTTACCAAACTAATTTAGGTGGATATCAGGAAGTGCTTAAGAGGTTTGATATACAAAAATGGTCACTCTTCCTCTGTTCCTCATTCAGCAACATTTGTTTAGCTCCAGTGGTGTCCGGACATGATGCCATTATGGGCTTTGGGAGCAGAGACACATTCCAATAGGAAGTGGTGTGATGGGGTTTTTGAATCCATTTCCTGAGTCTCTTTCCCCTTTCCCCATGACTGAGTGTACTGAAGGGCTCACAGCTGAGAGCATGGCAGAGGTCACATGCAAAGTGCTGATGCCTGATCTTTTATTTATTCAACAAGAGTTCCTCGATTATCTGCTGTATGAAAGGTCTTGTGAAGGCATGAGTCATTTACAATGAGCACCTAAGTCAGGGTACTGCCCTTTTACGGGACTTACACTTTTATATACTGTATGCATGAAACTGTGATGAAAAAGATTATTAGTGTTCTGGTATAAACCAAAGAATATGGTAGTGCAGAAGAGGATATTAGAACTTGGCCTTGAGGGAAAAGTATGGTTTCAATAATCAGGAGGAATGGGAACAGAACAGCATTTCAGGTACAAGAAATATCATGAATGTAAACAGAGAAACTACAGTGGAGGTTTTGAGAATATGACCTCAACCATTCAAAGACTTTTCTTTTCAAATTATTTTAGCCTTTGGGATTGGAAATGGAGTCTACTGTTGGTGTGCTAAGACCTTAGTATCTTGTAGTAAACCCACAACTGTTTCCCATGATTCATTTTGGAATTGTGACCTGTGACTTGCTCGGTTCTGCCTAGCTCAAGCCTGTTCTTGGGGACCCTTGTGATTGTAAAAGGAAGGGTACTGAAAATAGGAGCTGAAGGGATAGTAAATACCACTCATATTTAAGCTTTAGTGGGAGACAAAGACATCATCTCCTTTGTGACACTGGTCTTGTAGAAACTGGAAGAAGTAGCTGTTAAACATTTGTGGTCTGTTGATCTCTCTTGAATAGACTGGAATCTGAACATTTGGTATAATTGTAATGTCATTTAGGAGGTGATCACTTTGAAGAAATTGGCATCTTTGGAAGTTTTAATTCTACAGAAGGCATATTTCTGTTACAGAGATTACTTTGACAAGAGTGTCAATTTTATTTATTTATTTATTTATTTATTTATTTATTTATTTATTTATTTATTTATTTATTGGTTGATTGATTGACTGATTGTAGCACTGGGGATTCAACCCAGGGTCTTATGCATGCTAGGTAAGCAGTCTATCACCCAGCTACATACCCAGCTCTTTATCTATTTATTTAGGTACCAGGGCTTGAACTCAGTTACTAAACTGCTGAGGCACACCTCCAGCCCCCCCTTGTTTAAATTATTTTTAAAAAATTTTGAGACTGGGTCTTGTTAAGTTGCTTAGGGCCTTACTAAATTGCTGAGGCTGCCCTCAAACTCAAGATACTCTTGCCTTGACCTTCCAGGTCATTGGGATTACAGGTGTGTGCTATCATGCCTGACTATGCATCCCTACCCCTTTTAAGATTTATTTTATTTTGAGAATGGGTCTTACTAAGTTTCCCAGGCTGGTTTTGAACTTGTGATCCTCCTGCCTCAGCCTCATGAGTCTCTGGGGATATAGGCTGCGTCACCACTCCTGACTAAATCAATCAGGGCTTTTGGTTTATTTGTTTTGCAGTGCTGAGGATTGAACCCAGGGCATTCCCCATGCTAGGCAGGCACTCTACTATAGGGCTGTATGCCCAGCTTCAATTTTTTTATTATGTAATTAATAGAATAGACCTATGATTCTACCTCAAACTTTTATCAGTTCCCCAGATATGATTTGGAGGGGTTTTATTTTAGAACATACAAATCATGGTATTGGGGACATGGATGCTCAACTGGATTTAAGGAAACATTCGTTGACAGGGAAAAGATATTGAGCATTATAGTGAATTGTAGTAGAGTCAGTGGAGTCTCATCGTCTGAGGGGTGTCGTTAAAAATAGTTTTAGTGTTCATCTCCCCATGACAGTTGTCTTGATCATAATCCTGAGTTATTTTAAAGGTTTAATCAAGAGGATGTAACCAGTTGTTCTCAGTTGTTTACTTCTAAGGACTTAAAATGGGCTTATATTTAGCTTGCATTTAAGTGCAAACTAGGAGAGTGTTAGAAAGCCTTAAAAGTGTAGAATATGCTACTGCGAGATCCCTCAATCTTCTAATTCTTGAGATTTGAAAAAAAAATGAAGAAACCACTGTCATGCCTACCCCAGACATCTCTCACCTTGTCAGGTAATGGTCTGAAAGAAACACTGGTGTCCATGATAGTGTGACCAGAAGTCATCTGTGCTAATCAGAGCCACCTCTCTTGTCCACCAGTGGATTCTGTTGGTTACCTAGTGCTCACCCATCTTCAGGGACCTCGCTTCCTTTAGCAAGTGGCTCAGCGTGGTTGAGGACTGACAGGGCCATGCTAGACACCATCCAGGAAGTATATGAAGTTAGTGGGGTTTTTTTGTTGGTGGTGGTACTAGGGTTTGAACCCAGGGTCACTGAACACCACTGAACCCAAGCCTCTTTTTATTTTTTACTTTGACAGGATCTTGTTGAGTTGCTCAGGTTGACCTCAAACTTTAAATCCTTCTGCATCAGCTTCCTGAGTTGCTGGGATTATTGTCACGTGCCACTGTGCCTGGCCACATGAAGTTAATATATGAGGGCTCAGATGGTTATTTGATTTTTTTGTGTATGTATCCTTAGATTGTAGCAATTTTTTTCTATAAACAGTTATATTTTTTCTATAAACAGAAAGGTCAGTTTTTAAATGGTGCCAGAGGGAGAGGAAGTAGTTACTTGATGAAATTACCCATTTAATTGTTGAATTACTGTGTAGCAGGCCAGGCATTGACATCCTATAGCTCTTTTGACCAAAACCCAAAAGAGAAGATTCAGCTCAGAAGTGTTCAGGTAGTCATCACAACCACATGTTAATCAGATTTGCAAAGTAGATGTCATTTTTGTCACTTCTGTATGTTCCTTTCCTGGATGCTTCTGTCCCCACTCTGCAGCTGCCCAGGACCCTCACACTGCCTTTTAATCTGTACTCCTGCCATGCCCTACACCACAGTG
The DNA here is from genome assembly GCA_020662805.1 of Glaucomys volans. Classification (NCBI taxonomy): domain Eukaryota; kingdom Metazoa; phylum Chordata; class Mammalia; order Rodentia; family Sciuridae; genus Glaucomys; species Glaucomys volans. Next base: position 345,573 of record JAJEJO010000706.1, on the reverse strand, counting down.
CTTCTCCCCCACATGCTGTTTCTTCTTGGTGCCAGCTGTGGTTAAGGCTTCTCTGAAACTCAGGACGAGTGGGTGTGAAGAGGAAAGGCAGTCTAATAAAGTGACCTTGCTTTTAAGAGGCACATGACTGAGAGGTTCCTGTGTCCCAGAGCTGCTTTTCGAATCAAGCAGGAACTGAATGCGTGTACTTAAATGCCTAATTTCTAATAATTAATAAACCTAGTTTGTGCATTTGCTGTAATGTTACCAGAGAGTCATTAAGTGGGAATCCATTGAAGAACTAGTTTTTTTATTACTTGTGAATTTTGGTCCTGAGTATAATTTAAACAAGACTGATAAAATTTCTTTAAAGTGACTTTTACATGATTTTTGTTGGAAAATATTCACAATTATGTTTGAAATTTTTTCAGTAAAAGTTTTTCATTGAATTTGAAAGTATAGTGGGATGCTTAAAATACTGATGGGAAAGGGCAGGATTATGCTGCCAGAGTTTTAAATGACCTGTGTCAAACAGACTGTGTAATGTCTAGTTACATTTTTTAAGGCATGGCTTATATGAAACATGTAGGACTTAGCCATTATAAAAGCATTCTACTAGTTGTCATTATTTGTCTTGTTATATCACCAAAATCAAAACTTTCACTAAATTTTTTCCATTGGGTAGCTTATTAATTACTTCTTATAAGTGTTAAGTGATATGACCTCTACTTTTCCAGCTTTTTTTCCCCTAGTGCCCAAATTGTGAACAATTGAAAGGAAACTGGTAAAAGAGGTGAGCATTAAAATGTTAGTAATTGATTCCTTCTCATTTCCTTAACCTGTTTTGTCCATCATCCCAGATGTGGAACTTATATAAAGAAATTAAAATATATATACAAAAATATAATTATATAAAATGATAAGAATACAATTATGATTATAATATAACAATATTAGTATTAGTTAATATCAAGTAATAGTACATATAAGCACTAGATTATGATTTCAACCTATTGTAATGTATCTGTATCAGCTTTGTTGATATATTCACAGAATTGGAAACTTTGAATTTAATGGGTTAAGCTGTTATTAGAAACTGCACTTATCATAAATATAAATGTAAATGGTTTAAAGCAAGATTTATAAGAGTAATGAGCTTGCAGAACATTTGAAAAAACATTGAAAAGGTGAGATCATTTCCTCCTGCCATATATCAAATTTGGGTTTACCCTCAATAACAGAATATTAGATAGAAGCATCCCTTCATCTTCCCTAGAACACCTCTCCCAATTCTTTTTTTTTTTAAGAGTACATGATAATATTTATTAGCCAGTCTTTTCTTTTAAATGGAATGGATAATGGTGATGCCTTTGCAAACCAGTGCTTACTTGTTTAATGTTATAACATGGAGGTTGTCTAGAACATACCTGTAAGAAGAATTAACTTCAAAGAACATTTGACCAGATACCAAAATAGATATATTAGTATGCAGAATATATTGGTTTCTGGATCGATCCCCCCCACCTCAGTTACATTGTAATTGTTCAACACCAAGATCTGTGCAGCTGTAGGAAATGGAAGTCTGCAGGCTGAGGGGAAAACCCATGCAAAGACGGATTTTATTTTCCTTTTTATAAGAGGAAATAGCTAGAGTGAAAGGTAGAAACCCAAACCCAACCCACCCCAACCAGAACCAACCTGGCCCCTAACAAAATTACAGAAAAGTTACATACTTAGAAAGAAAGAAAGAAAGAAAGAAAGAAAGAGAAATAGTTTTTTAAAAAGGTTCCTAAAACTGTGTGACACTGTTCAGTAAAAAACATAGCTTGGTGAGAATGTGACTAGAATGTTCCTAAATCTTAACCATGTTTATCAGTGATATAAATACTTTGGTTTTATTTAATTACTATACTTCTACCTTGTGGTGAAAGAAAGAAATACAGGAAGAGACCTGTATTTTTTTTAATTGGTTATCAATTGTCAACCTGAAAGGTTAAGAGAAGCCATTTTTTGTTAACCCATGGAATTCACTATGAAGTAAAAGAGCTGTTTGCACTGTCTACGCCAACGTTAACTTAACAAAATTCACTATTTTATCCATTAATACCTTAACATGGGTAACAAATATCTTTGAATTTAAAGAAACAGTAAAAGATTAATTATATATGACCTTATGATTGCCTTTTTAAAAATTGGCGCATTGTGGTTATACATAATGGTAAAATTTGTTGTTATGAATTTGTACGTGCATACAATATAACAATATAATTTGGCCAATATTATTTCCCAGTATTTCCCCTTTCCCTGTCCTCTACTGATCTCCCTTCAATTTGCATGAGTTCCCCTCACCTTTCTTTTCCTTTTTCCTTTCTAGCTTCTACATATGAGCAAAAACACATGACCCTTGACCGTCTGAGTTTGGCTTATTTCACTTAAGATGATGTTCTATCCATTTTCTTACAAATGATGTAATTTCATTTTCCTTTCTGCTGAATAAAACTCTGTTGTGTGTATATATACACCACATTTTCTTTATCCATTCATCCGTTGATGGGACACCTAGGCTGGTTCCATAATTTGACTATTGTGAATTGTGCAACTGTGAACATTAGTAAGGTTGTCTCAGTGTGGTATGATGACTTTAATTCTTTAGGATAAATAGAGAGGAGTGCTATAGTTGAGTCATATGGTGACTCATGTCTAGTCTTTTGAGGAACCTCCATACAGATTTCCTTAGTGGTTTTGCCAATTTACAGTCCTACCAAGAGTGTAAAAATGTTTCTTTTTCTCCACAACCTCTCCAGCATTTGTTATTATTTGTATTCTTGATGACTGCCATTCTGACTGATGTGAGATGAAATTTCAATGTAGTTTTTTTTTAATATTTTGTTTTAGCTGTAGGTAGACATAATACCTTTACTTTATTTTTATGTGGTACTTAGGATCCAACCGAGAGCCTCAATGCATGCTAGGACAATGCTCTACTACGGAGCCAGAGCCCCAACCCAAAATCTCAGTGTAATTTTGATTTGTATTTCTTTGTGAGGGATGTTGAACATTTTTATGTAATGTTCAACATTATATAATTTTTATATAATGTTTTTATACAATATTGTTGGTCACTTGTATTTCTTCTTTTGAGAAGTGTCTGTTTAGTTCTGTTTCCTATTTATTGATTGAGTTATTTGTGTTTTTTGGTGTTGAGTTTTTCGAGTTCTTTATATATGTATTCTGGATATTAACCCTGTCAGAAGAGTAGTTAGCAAAGATTTTCTCCCATTCTGAGGTTCTCTCTTCACATTCTTCATTGTTTCCTATGCATGCAGAAGTGTTTTAATTTGATGTCATCCCATTTATTAACTCTTGGCATCATTTCCTAAGCTTTAGGGGGGTGACCATCTTTTTAACTAAAAAAAAAAATTCCCTCATTATACTTAACTGTATCAACTTAGAATTTATAATAATTTAGATAAAATCTGAGTTGTACTTCTTTCACAACTCTTGAAGAAATAATACTGAAATTTGTAATAAATAAAACTCTTCAGATTAGAAAGCTTCCTAGGAGAATACATTATTTTAAAGGATTTTTGTGTATTTTAAAAAGATCAATTCACTTATCAATAATAGAAATGGTAACATATTATTAGTAAATTATTCTTTTTGAAATAGGACTTCTGGGGAACTATTCCTGGAGAACTTAATTGTCTATTGTCCATGACTGTATTTGTGGAATTGAAAGCATTTTAATTCATAGTTTTCACTAAAGCAGGATAGCCCCTTTTTTCACCCAGTTAGTACAAGGCAGTGAGACCATCTCCTTTGGGACAAGCCTTCTTTTATCATTTATGTTCCTTTCTAAAGATACACGATTGTTTTCCAGAATACTGTGTCCTTTAGATGTACAACTTCTTTAAGAGAAGACTGTGGATCCATTATGTGACTGATCTTTTGATTGGTGCTGTTGTGCTGGGATGTATGCATTTTTTCCAAGGTTCCTTGACCCAGTGTCCTCTCTAGTCTGCTTTTTTCTGAGGGACCTTTTTTTCCTATTGCTGTGTATAGATTGGGCCTTGGGCTTTACCTGCAGTTTGGGTCTGCTCAGGATAATAGCTTACAAGAAAACTGTATCGATCAGAGATAATGTAGGGGAAGAGTGATCCCAACAGGTTCTCAGTTGGACTGGACCCCTGTAACAAAAGACTCCCCAGAGAAAGCAAGTTCATTAACACATGTATTTCACATATACATGGGAGATACCCATGGGATTAGGAGTTCTCTAAGAGGTGACTTTGAATTTCAGCTTATTATAACATCTTCAAGGAAGAACAATGACATTTTAGGGGAGCGACAAGACGAAGGAAAAGGACTTTGAGCCTCTGGGAGTGGTGGCTTGGGAAAGGAAAATAATGGCAGACAGTGTTGAGTTAGTAAGCTTGTTTATGTAGAAACCTCTGGTACCATCTCCAGTCTAGCAAGGTTTCAGAATCTTCTTCAGTGGTTGACTCTGGTTCTTTCTGGTAGAAGTCAGAGGATACTTTTTGTCTTTGAAAATCTGTGCCCTGCTTCTAGGCAGGTAGAAGAAGGGCAGAGAGCTTTTCTGAATCTCCTGCTGCTCATCATCTTCAGCTCAACAATCCTTCAAATTTTGAGGCAGCATATTCTGGTCTCCCACAGTAGGATCTCCTCATTTTGCTTAAAAGCCTTCAGTGGCTGTTTTTACCTAAGTGAAGTCCAAGCTTTTTTTTTTCTTTTTTTTGTGGGGGTACCAGGGATTGAACTCAGGGGCACTCAACCACTGAGCCACATCCCTAGCCCTATTTTGTGTTTTATTTGGAGAAAGAGTCTCAGTGAGTTACTTAGCACCTCACTTTTGCTGAGGCTGGCTTTGAACTCAAGACCCTCCTGCCTCAGCCTCCTGAGCCGCTGGGATTACAGGCATGTGCCACTGCGCCTGGCAAGTCCAGGCTTCTTAATGTGGCACATAAAGCTGCCATGTGACCAGGCCCACTTTCCTGCCTCACCTTCCAGGCTGCTTCCCCTGGAACTCACCAAATGGTTTTGTGCCTTTACCTTGTTTTTATTCTTCACTCCATTGAAAACATCCCCAGCTTCTTCGATGGGAGGAGTTCTTAGAGCCTAAACTGGTATAAAGTTCCTTACAGCGCTCTGAACATGCTCTGAGTCTATTCACTTGATAGTGAAACGTCCTCATAGATTTCTGGTATCTGTCTGTAGACATCAAGAGTTGGCACTCTCTTATTTACCTCTCTACTCTTGGAAGGTAAAGGTGACCCTAGCATATGATGGGTGCTCAGTAAATATTTTGTGATCTCAATTGAATGGCAGCTACATAGTAGCAACGTGTTTAAATATGGGAAGTAAAATTCTTGTGGCATTTGTCTAGATTAATATGAACCACTACAAAGTCAGACTTTTGGGGGGAAAAAAAGGCAGTTTAATAAGCAGCTGTACAATGATCCTCTTCTCTCCAAAGTGGAATTTGATTTAGCTCATGTAAAACCAAACCACCAAGTTATTTACAAAACGACATTTTTGGAGTAGTAATTTGATTGGTTGGTTTTTGAGGTTTTGTGTGTGTGTGTGTGTGTGTGTGTGTGTGTGTGTTTGATCAGTTAAATCGTTTGGAGAATACAGACCTGACATATTCTGCTATATATTTCTGCTATATTTTAGTCTCCAAAATAAATTTGAAATATTGCCTATGTTATCACCAGAACCTTAGAATCATTTCCCCCATGAAAGGTTTTCTTGTCTATTTATTTTCCTTGGGATGTTCTCTTAAACACAAGATTAGTGCCACCTAGGGGTAAACTGGAGGTACAATGTAAAAATTTTAGAAAGTAACTGAAAAATTCTGGGAGGAACTTTGTGAAATACAGAAAATGATGCTTTGCTTTCATTATGTAATTCAAGTTATATAATTTAATCCCAAGGTACTTCAGAGTGTTTTTACTTTGCTCATCACTTCCTCTAGCGCTATTTATTCTGACAGTTTTTTGTCCCACCAGGACAAACTATCCAAAAAGAGAAGAAAGAATGTTTTATTGAAAAAGGAAAACAGAAGGTTAAAGCTATTGGCAGTTAGTGTGGTCATCTGTGAAGGAAAGTTACCAGGCCAAATGTCTATGAGTCAGACTTAGAACAAAATAAAATAGGTATTCCTGTGCAGGTTTAACTGTTTAGTTTCCCTTCTTTTCTTTCTCTTAAATTGCTCACATGATCAGATATTTCTCCAGGACCTGCCTCAGTTCATTCACTACCACCCCTTCCTCATAATGTTGATTATAAATATTTTTAATACCATTCTTTTTTACCTAGCTTGTTTATGGTGAGGAAAATAAGCTGCTATTTATAAAGCATTTAGCACAGGGTCAGGTCCCTAGTAGTAAACTCATCATACGTTTTTGCTTTTTATTGTTAGTAATGGTAACACTTGCTTTCCATGGAATGATATACATGTAAATAATGATATCTTAATTTGTTTGTTTTGCCCTGGAGCCCAGGACCTCATGCGTGCTGCTCAGGTGCTCTTCCATTTAGCTACACCCTCATCCCTGAAATATTACATTTGTAGAGCAATTTTCACATACAGTATTCCAGATTAATCGTGTCAGACTAGAAAAGCAGGCAGGATTGCATGGCAACTAGGTCTCAGAAGACTTTAAAGCATTACAGAAATTAAATCACTCCATTTCTGTTTTTTCTTCTAAAATCCTTAAGCCACAAGGTTGACTAGCTTTTCAGTTTACATGCTTTTTTTAAAATTAACAAATCAGTAATTTGAGAAAATGATAATTTTATTTTCACATCATAGAATTTTTGTTCTCTAGTTTGAATTAGAGGCTTTCTCTTCTCAGACTTCTATTTTACAGGTGAAAAAAACTAAGGCCTGGAGAGTTTAGGCAGTTGGCTCAAATTTATGAGGCCAGGGTCAGAAGCAGGACATAAATGTAGGTCTCCTAATTTTCTTTTCTTTTCTTTTCTGTTTTCTTATAACAAGATTTCTCTTTTTCTAATTTGGTTTAATGTGACATAGTATTATTATTCTCCTTTTCTAAAGATGCCTAATTTAATTTTTCTGTATAAATATAATGGCAAAAAATGATATCTGGTTTTGGAAGGTTTTTCAGATGTAGGGGGTTTAGTTCAACCTGGCAAGGCAAGTTGTGAAATTGTCTTCCTATGAAATAAGTGTTCAGAATCACACCCCATCTTTAACTGTCCTAGAGCGAGAAAGACACAGGAAGTGAAATGTGGAGTGAAATGTGGAGTCTGGCGGGCTCACCAGAACTCTCAACACTGCATTAGTCACTGTTTGGGGAGGCCCCCTCCTAATCACGTGCATGTTTCACTGTCCTTGTGTGCTGAGGATGTCAGGCCTGCACAATAAAGCCATTTATTTCAAGAGATTAAGCAGCTGGCTGAGGATCAGTAGCTGCATAATATTATTTATATAAATATGATCTCTTAGAGATCCTGTTCAGCCTCTTCTAGGAGTTAGGCTGCTTTCTGGTTACACTGGACGTACAGTAAGAAACACATAAATTTAGATGTAATAATGTCTGCAACATTCACAGGGTTGATTTTTAAGTAGACTTTGGCCTTATGGATTCGAGCTTGTGCCTTGCAATAGGGTTGGTATTCCACAGTGCTCGGTCGGAATTCATACAGGGCTCTAATGCAAGTTGAAAATTACACTACTAGTTCTCATCTCAGCAAGGGCTTATGTTCATGTATGTGTCATGCATGTAGTAGTTGCATTCCTGAAAAAGTCTTTGAGAATTGGTTTATCTCTAGAATGTAATTAAGCCCTTGAGGAGACTGTCATTTAATACTATCTATTCTATGCAGTAGGTTTGGTACTTTATTTATAGATTTTCTAAATAAGGATTATCTAAAATATGTTGTGCCTTTTTAAAAGAGAAATAAAGTATTTTTAAACTTTATTTTACTATGATATAATCTTTGACAGCAAAGATTTAATTGGTATTCTTTGGTAACTAGGAAATCAAAATTAAATGGAGGTTTGTAAAGATGGAGATTTGGTTAAAAGTAATGAACTCTCACTTTTGCTGGACCATTTTCTAGGTACCACTGACATTAACAGTTACTTAGTGGTGGAGCTACTCAACCTAAGCTTAATACATACAACATGTATTTGTGGGTAATGATGCCAGATAAGTATTTGGATACTAAAAGGTTCTGTGACTTTGGCAAGAAGTCCCTATTCGCTGGGTAGAGGAGCCAGTAATTTGATGTGAAACTCCTAAGTAGAATTTTTTTCATGAATCAAAAATATTTTCTGACACTGTTGCTGAACTGGGGATGAAACTCAGTGATAGAACACTTACCTAGCATGCCTGAGGGCCTGGGTTCAATCCCCAGCACCACAAAACAAAATAGGAGATTGTAAAACATGAATGTAGTCAATGAACATAACTCAGTTTAATATTATTTAAACCAATTTTTTTTGTGTGGGGGGGTGGTGGTTAAAAGACTTAACCATTAAAGGTCTTATTCCAGTTGACATCAGGCCTTTTTTTTGCTTCTTGTTATATAGTCAGATGTTTTTTGATCAGAATTTTAGATCTTTTTATTATTTTGTGCTATACAGTTACACGACATTTGAGAAGTATGAAGACATTGGATTCATACTTAGAAACCTTTATTTAGCATTTACTCCAAAGCTTGTGCCACTGGTGAAGTAAATGGGATTCTGGTTCTTTTCTCTTTGCTAGACTATTTCTTTGGCTCCTTTCATGGGAGCAGCAAAAGTAATGCAGCCCTAGCCTTGAGTTGCCAACAGGTGAGGAAGTGTACTTGCGCCTGCCCACACAAGGACACCTATCTATCTAGCTCAAACTTAGTAGTAGGCCAAGTACTCATGAGAGCTACCCCTGCTGGGCACACTGAACAGAACTTTCTGGGACTCACTGGTGGCTTGAGCTGTAGAATCACAGGTTTAAATCAGCGCTATGGAATGAGGGAAGCTGTTACAGGTTGAGTGCTGACTTTGTGTTGGTGTTACTGATTTTGAAAACTCTCCACCAAAAGATTTATGCTGTGTAGAGGCTGATTTGGACAGGGACCTTCTAATCTGACATGAATTTGAGAACACTTTATATTTTAAAATAATTATAAGTTCACAGGAAGTTGGAAAAATGACACATGGAGTCTCATGTAGCCTTTGCACAGCTTACATTGATGGATTTTAAAGATGAGTGAATGCCTTTGCATCCTGGATCTTTCAGTGGTCTGAAGAGTAGGAAGATCATTTTGAGGAGGTTGAGTAAGAGCACAGCCCACTTGTGAAGGTAGAATCATGAATAAAGTTATGGTGTTGCCTTTATTGAAGCAATGGTAACCCCATGTAGTCATTCAGGCTTACATTTATTCAGTGTGTTAAAAATGTGACAATTCTGTCTTTATAAATCTGAAATTCACTATTTTTAGCTTTGAAATTCAAATTTAATTTTTAAGTAATAAGAAAATAAAAATGAAAAATAGGTGGATGAATAAATACCATATGAAGAATGTCTTCTACTTACCCCTTTATTGTTTAAGAATGTGAGGAATGCTTCCAAATTCAAAAACCAAAAGTTTTGCTTCTCTCTCTTTAGGTTCGGAAACATGTGAATGATCTCTATGAAGACTTAAGGGATGGACACAATCTGATCTCTCTGTTAGAGGTTCTTTCAGGAGATACCTTGGTAAGTTTCAATTTTCTTAATTCTTTTTGAAGAACATTTAACTCACTCCACATGTGACAAGTGTGTTTTCAACACAGACTTTTCAGATTTTTGAACACTCATCCTTCCAGCTGTGAATTCTACCAGGGGAAAAAACGTTCTGGTTAGATGCCTAAGCATTCTCAGACTTCAAATGGTGTGAATTTGAGAGTCTTGAAGCGCTTTGATGACTTTGCTTATATAATCAGTTCTATCATTAAAATACTATTTTTGTTCTTGCCCTTTTTTTTTTTTTTCAACCTTCGGGGTTTTTTTGCTTAGCAGCAGTTGGATGCATAATATAACCACACATTAAAAGACTCACAAATAGCAAGGAAATAAACATTGCTCTTTGAAAAACGGTCTAACCCATTCCTCAGGTGTCATTTCCTTTTTTGTGAACATTACCTTCCCTTCTTGGTTACTGTGCTCCCTCATTATGTTCTGTTCATATTCTTCTTTTCATTTCTGGTCTGTCTTGTGTCTTTGCTGTCCTTTCTTCTGTCTGTTATATTCATTAGCCAAGGGAGCGAGATTTTTTGAAGACCTTACGATTGGTGAGTGCCACAGAAGCATGCGCATATGAACAGCATGAGGATGTGGAGGATGAGGATAAGGGGGTAGGTGTCGGCCCCCATAACTCGACTAACCTAGCGGGTCCAGTGTGGTGAGCACTAACCTGACAGAGCAGTAACTCACAGGCTTCTCTTGAGATTAGTGAAGGAAGGACCAAACCCTATAGCAAGGTAGATGTGTGTGTACCAAAAAACTGGACAAAGAGAACATTTTCTCTTAAAGTTTATCTTTAGAGAGATAAGATGAATCACGTATACGTTACTGTGCACCACTTGGTAACTGCACATATTGCCTAAACTATATGACAGCATTTTGCTAAAGAATTTTATATACCTCATATATAAGCGTGGAAATCTTACAAGCAGCATGCTCATTTTTATGCAAACTCATTTCACTTATGGAATTGATATTTCAAACATGGCAACTATTGATTTGTAGGTGTTTGTTGGACATTCTTATATCATAGGTATTACCATATTTAGAAGACAGGAAGAGTTTAAAATCTAGCATTCTAACAAAACCCACAGAGCTGTCGAGTCTCCGTGACACACAGCTGACATCATCCCACCTCTGCAAAGGCAGTTGTGCTTCTTTTGTCAACTCCATCCCAGGTGCCCCCTGATTTCCTTGGAAATTGTGCTTTTATTGGATCCAGGGGGTGAATTTATCAACATATTTTCCACTGGTTATGCAGAACTATTTTTTCCTTTCTGTGGTCTGCTGTCTGTTTTATTATGGAACTTTTGGCTTCAGCAACCTACTCATATTTAAGGAGCTAAGTTGTCAGTTTTGCCTTTTTGTTTTTCCCTTTGGAAGATTTTATGTGACAGATTTCTGCTCCATTCTTTGTATTTTTGTTAGGCATTTCTCAGCTCTGTTTCCTTATGTTTTCCTTCTGCTCGCTTATATTGTTTCTTAAGGGAAACAGTGTTAAGGAAAAGAATAATGGTTTGTCACTTTTCCTGAGACTGAGAAAGTAATCCTGTCCGTCCCCATGCAGTGTAAAACTAGTGGAGTCCTGTCTCATTATCAGAGTCCAGTTTTGTGAAAAAGCTAAAATAAAGAGGAAATACATTATGTGATTTTAATTGCTTTTTTTTTCTCTTCCTCTATCACACTAAGTCAACCTTTCTTTCTCCTTGGTGATTTTTATACTAACTGCATGCTGTGTTACTTCATTTTCATTAACATACCATATTTACAATAATTATAAACGCCCTCTTGCTAACAGTCAGTGTTTATTAAGAATGCAAAATGGGGAATGATATTTAATTATTTCTGGGCATCCACAGTTAAATATCTGTAGGCTAGGATTGTTCTGTTAGTGAACATTAAAATGTATGTTATATGGCATTTTCTTGTTACCTTTTGTTTAGATAAAACATTTGGAATAAAGTATTAAATTTAAAATGTATTAAGAAAAAGTCCCTAGTATAAATTCAGTCCCAGATAGTACCAAGAAATTAAATGCTTTAAAAAATGTTATGGGCTTACCTAAATAGTAAATATTGTTTTAATATATTCAGATGAGTGGCAAGTCTATTGAAGTTAGCATGGGCAGTGGTATCAGGAACTACAGTGTTTTTTATACATGCATTTTTCTGTTCTTAGCCCAGAGAGAAAGGTCGGATGCGTTTTCACAGACTACAGAATGTACAAATTGCACTTGACTATTTGAAAAGACGCCAGGTATGAAGGTTTTCAGACTCTAATCATATAAACATATGTGATTAAGTTAATCTACATGGAAATATGTCAGGGATTGAAAAAGGTTAAATATGGCTGTGAATTATAATAATTAAACTATGCTTAGGTGAGGCAAATATTTAAAAATGTTTTTAAACATTTGTTCCCAGAAAAGGAAGTTAATATTAGGTATAAGCTCAGAGGAATTATAAGTGGCTACATTTCCATCTGAATGAGAGCAACTGATTTTCCCTGTTTGAATTGGAATGCATTTGCCTAGGCAGTTAATGACATTTTAGTAGCAATGGAATCTTAAGTATGCCTGTAAACAGTTCTTGGTACTGGGGAAACAACATTTTTTATTTTTTACACTTAGTATACAGAAACAGTTCATTTTATTAAAATATTTTACTTTCTACAACTCAGTGTAAGCATTCATAGTACTTAGTAATTAGGCAATTTTTTTGTAAATTGGTAATTATCTTAGTCTGTTTTATGCTGCTATAATAGAATACCTGAGACTGGGTTATTCTTAAGGAACAGAAATTTATTTCTCACAGTTTTGGAGGCTGGAAGTCCAAGATCAGGGCACCAGCATTTGGTGTCTGCTTTCTCTGGAGGAGAGGACCCTTGTGTCTTCACATGACACAAGGGACAAGGAACAGGAAGGTGAAAAGGGAACTCAGTCCCTCCATAAAGCCCCTTTTTGTAAGGGCATCTCCTCACACTCATGAGAGAAGGAGCCCTCATGGTATAATTTATTCATTCCCCTCCGGTCGTCCCCCATCGTGCTGGGGATGGAACCCAAGGCCTTAGCCCTGGCAAGCTCTCTACTACTGAGCTACATTCTCAGCCCCATAATTAAGAATCTCTTAAAGGCTTACCTTTCAACACCATCACAGAGGCAGCATCTGAATTTTGGAATGGCATACATTCAAATCATAGCAATAATATTAGGTAATTTATGAGTGATTAAAATTAAAATAAAATTCCTGATAGAAGTCTTCAACTAACTTGAGGTTTCAGAAGAAATCTTAGAAAAGAATGAATACCATGTTAAATATGATTTTGATTTGGTAGCATTTTGTATTACAGTAACAAAATCAAAATATTAGTAATTTTTAAGTACAAAAAAGAAAAAGGCAGGAGAATTGAAAATTAATGACAACAATGAGAAATCAGAGGTGGCAACAATTTTTTTTTTTTTTTTTTTTTGATACTGGGGATTGAATCCAGGGGCACTCCACCACTGAGCCACATCCCCAGCCCTATTTTGTATTTTATTTAGAGACAGGGTCTCACTGAGTTGCTTATCGCCTCACTAAGTTGCTGAGGCTGGCTTTGAACTCCCGATCTCCTGCCTCAGCCTCCTAAGTGCTGGGATTACAGGTATGCACCACCACGCCCGGCAACAATTTTGTTTCTTTAATGGAGCAGGTTAAAAAAAAGAAAGTAAGGAAAAGGGGAGAAAGAAATACTGGTTTTTATTATTACTTTATTTAGCCTATTATGCACATGTAAATGCCTTTAGTTATTAAATGCTAGTAAATGCTTAGTGCTTAAATGCTTTAAATATTACTATGTTTGCCTCACTGTTCTGCATTCTAGTGGAAGTTTCCAAAGTATTAATGGTTACTTATGCCCTCTTGCCTGAAATGTTTTTGGTAGTATTCTTCCAGGAAGTAAAATGTTAGATATCATGTTACATAGTACTTGGCCTTTAATTCATGATATTTGACTGTTTTGTCTAGGAAGTGAATGTTAGAGATTATCATTACATTAACTTACCTGAATGCATAGTTTAGCAGTTGTTAAGCTTTAGGTCTGAGTATTACACTATTTTTAAAATTTGAACAGCCTTCCAAATGCTCAATGATTTATATATCTATTTATAATAGATTGATAGAAAAATAATGCTATTTTAAATCATTTGTAATGGAAGTGTGAGAAGTTGTTAAAATTATTTTATGGATCAGAACAATTTCCTCCCTAATTGTAAGGATGAAAAACTTACTTTGAAAGAAAAATTATTTCTAATTTGGAGATCACAGATACTTAGGCCTTTCTGACTGGAGATGTATTTTTGACAAGTAGGTGCTTTTAGTACTTATTTTAGAAGACAAAGACCAAGTAATACCTATGTTGCCTTTTTGCTTACCCTGTACTTTGCTATATTAAAATAATTGAGGACTAGGAATGTAGCCCAGTGATAGAGTGCTTGCCTAGAATGCAGGTGTCCCTGGAAACAGTCCCCAATACCCCTCCTCTGCCCCTCCAAAAGAAGGTAACGGTAAACCAGTATTTTGGTGATTATTGTATTTGCATATTTAAAAATTGCTTTTCTGTAGGTAAAGATAACTCATGTGCTGGTTTGGTAACAGTTTTCTCTCTTTTTCATATATGAAACAGGTAAAGTTAGTGAATATTAGAAATGATGACATTACTGATGGAAATCCCAAATTGACTTTGGGATTAATATGGACAATAATTTTGCACTTTCAGGTAAGTCCAGTTTTTCTTAGTTATCACTTCTTAGGTCTCCTATGGCTAATTTTCAGATGGTTTGTATGAAGGGGATTTTATATCCTATGGAAGTAAAATCAATTTCAGTCTGATTTTCTTAAACAGTATATTTAAATTGTTCTTTCAAGTAACACTCCGTGAACCTGGCTTCTCATTTCCTCTTCTCCATGAGCTTGAATGTAATTTGGACTGTGCTTGTAATGTTAGGCAGAGTGTGTAATGAAGGCAGAGTGTTTTTTTTCTTGAATGCAGGCACATTTCTTTCATTTTTTGGACAATGTTATCTATTTTAGAGACTTAAAGATTTTATAAGGCAATCCTTATTTAGAATAATTTTAATAAACTATTGTTCCTTTGATATACACTAGAGGGCAGTAGAATTACCCTAAAGAGATTTGGCTTAAGAAGAAAAGTACTGCCTGTGTTGTGCCTAGCTGTGCTTTCTCAGCCCAGATTTGAGTGCAAGTTTATTGAATTAGTACATTAGTACTATGAATTAGTAAATTAGTACATTAGTACCATGAATTAGTACAAACTTGTGCCAAGTGAGGAGTAATTTTAGTTTAGATTTTGTAAAATGAAACATTATGAAAACATCATGTTCATTTGATTTAAGATGGTTCACACTTTGAAACTTGTGTTAGTTTAATTGTCCGCTCACGAAATGTTTGTGCACAGAACCCAGCCCAAAGTAGGCATCCTGTGCCTCTTACTGATTACTGGGCAGTTGAACCTTAAAATTAAGGTAGATAACTTGCCAGCTTCAGAAAGGAATTGGGATTCTGAATCAAATCTTAAGAGGAATAAGGCTTTTTAAAAATTGCTGAAAAATAATGTTTGTAGGGGAATGGGGCCCATTTGAGAATGAGAGAGATACGACAGATATGGAGAGCTTTAGGGAAGGGATGCCAGGTGGGTTCCAGGACCAAAACAAGCATTGGAGGAGATGTAAGAGGAGGAAAGGTGGCAACCAGACTGTAGGGAGGCTAATGCAGGCACATGTCCAGTTAGCTTCACTGTGGAAATCATTATTGGAGGGCCCCATCCTTAGGGGACCACGCCAGGATTTAGACCTGGAGCTCAGACCTTGTAACAGAATTAGGTAGAGTCTAAGTAGAACGGGCCCAAAAGTTGAATTCCTGTGGAGTTTCTCAGTAGCTTTCTCAGAGAACCTTTAATTAGCCCTAAGTGGATCAGGGCCCCTGCACTTTTAGTAGGATTGAAACTTCAAGAAATTCAGATGGATCTCTCACCAAGCACAAAAATCAGCTCAAAGTGGATCAAGGACTTTGGCACTAGAACAGATACCCAGCACCTAATGGGGAGGGGGGGGGAGTGGGCCCAAATCACCATCTTGGCATATGAACTGACTTCCTTAACAAGACTCCTAAAGTGCAAGAAGTAAAATCAAGAATCAATAAGTGGGATGCAATCAAACTAAAAAGTTTCTTTACAACAAAGGAAACAATCAGTAACATGCAGAGAGAGCCTACAGAATGGGAGAAAATCTTTGCCACCTACCCCTCAGATAGAGCATTAATCTCCAGGATATATAAAGAACTCCAAAAACTTAACACTAAAAAACAAAACATATAACTCAATCAATAAATGGGATAAGGAACTGAATAGACACTTCACGGAAGAAATACAATTGATCAATAAACATATGAAAAAATGTTCATCATCTCTAGTGATTAGAGAAATGGAAATCACAACTACACTGAGATTTCATCTCACTCCAGTCAGAATGGCAATTATCAAGAATACAAGCAACAATAAATGTTGGTGAGGATGTGGGGGAAAAAGGTACACTTATACATTGCTGGTGGGACTGCAAATTGGTGCAACCATATCAAAAGTTGTATGGAGATTCTTCACAAAACTTTGAATGGAACCACTATTTGATCCAGCTTTCCTGCTTCTTGGTTTATACCCAAAGGACTTAAAATCAGCATACTCCAGTGATGCAGCCACATGAATGTTTATAGCAGCTCAATTCACAATAGCTAAACTATGGAACCAACCTAGCTGTCCTTCAGTAGATGAATGGGTAAAGAAATTGTGATATAAATATACAATGGACTATTACTCAACCTTAAAGAAAAATGAAACAATGGCATGGAACTGGTAAATGGATGGAACTGGAGAATATCATGCTAATTGAAATAAGTTACTCCCAAAGAACCAAAGGCTGAATGTTTTCTCTGATATTCAGATGCTCATTCACAAGAAGGGGGAGCAGGGGTGCTAGGAAAGAATAGAGGTACTTCAGATTAGACACAGGGGAGTGAAGGGAGGAGAGGGGATCTGGAGTAGGAATGATAGTAGAATGAATCATACATTATTACTTACGTGGACCCAGGATTACATGACATAAGTAATCATGCATCATGTACAACTAGAAGAAAGAGAAGTTATACTCCATTTATGTAAGATGCATCAAAATGCATTCTAATGTCAAGTCTAACTAATTAGAATTAAAAAAATTCAAGATCGGAAGGTCAGAGACCTGTCACAGGAGGGAACCCGTCTTTCCACCACCCCAGAACTGATGAGGCCCTCTGAGTCTGAATTTTGGACATTAGAACCAAGATCATGTGAAGCAGTAGAAAGCATTCAGGCTTTAGAAAAAGGGAGAACTAAGTTTTGTTCTTGATTTTTTTATTTCTTGATGTGATGGCATTGGGTAAATTGCTTAATCACTCTGAGCTTGAAAAATTGTGTTAGAAAACAGAATCTGTCGTTTCTTTGTAAAATAGATAGAAATGAGCAGAGTCCATAGTAAGGGTGAGAAGCTGAGTTGGTATTCACGGAGAGTAATGTTAAAGGCCATGACTCAGGGAGGATGGAAAACTGAATCCTAGAGATGAGGGTTTTTTGGTGGTGGTGCAGATGGTACTATTATTGAACCTAGGACCTTGCACATGCTAGGCAAGCTCTCTGCCACTGAACTACATCCCCAGACTTTTTAAATTTTATTTTTGAGATGGTCTCACTAAGTTGCCAAGTCTGTCCTCACATTTCTAATCTCCTGCCTCAGCCTCCTAAGTAGATGGGGTTACAGGCATGTACCACAGAGCCTGGCAAGAAATGACAAATTTTGAAGAAGGAGGGAAGGGGCTTTGGCCACAGGGGATAGAGGATAGAGAAGAGGGCTTAGTAAGGGATGATTCAGCTCTAGTCTGAGAGATCAGAAAACAGTAGACTACGAAAGACATGGGGGTTCTGAAGGCAGGGGGAAAATTACTGACCTGCTGAGAGGGTTTGATGGCAGTGGGATGTCCTATTTGTCCAATGGGCACCTGGAGACAGGTGAGGAGAACAGAGTGCAAAGTCAGAGGTACAGATGATAATAGTCTTGGGAGTTATCAGTGCACAACTGATTGTTGAAACTACCGTAGAGAAAGGATCTTTAAAGGACCTAAGAGAAGAGCACAAATGGAGAAGAATTGAAGGATTGAAATTGGGGGAGGGCCCATGATTACAGGTGCTGGAGAAGAGGCTACTGAGGAAATAGAAAAGGAATATTTGGAGAGATGGATGAAGCAACAGGAAGATGAATTGATGAAACCAAGAGAAGAAAATTTCATGTCTAAAGGAGTGATGAGCAGTAAGAAATGTAGCTAAATACCATGAGAAGATTATATCATATCAGTGTGCAGGTTAATAGTTTGTGAGGAAGATGTGGGAGACGTTGGAGAAAACACTCCCAAGCTGTTGGGAGCAGAAACTAGAAAATAATAAGTAGACACTTGAGGAAATGGTTGGGAATTAGGAGCAGTGGATTAAGACCGTAGGTTTGAGGAAATTTGAAGCAGAAGATCCTTTAAGAAGAATTACGTATTAAGGAAGCTCTTTGGGGCTATATGGGTGTAGCTCAGTGGTAGAGTGGGAAAAAGGGAAGAGAAAGCTTAGTTAGAAGAAATACCAAAAGAAGGTTTCCTTATGAAATGTTCCTGTGGAATCCATTGTATTGTAGGACCTGAATTATAAGGTGTTATGACTGTTAATACCAGTATTTTAAAATTAGACCAAGGTCTATTGAAAATGGAACAGATCTGTATTTTGGTAAAAATGGAAATGTTTCTTCTTATTTAAATGAAATAACTTTTCTTAGTGTTGTGGTCACTGAAGATTAGAACTGTTTTTTGGTTATGTCAAGATATGAAGCTATTTATAACAGTGGTAATCATTCCTCACTCAGAGTGACTGAGCCTTTTTTCCTCCCTCTGTACTTTACATAAATAAGGGAATTAATTTCAGAAGACCAATTTATTTATTTTTAAAATATTTGCTATGGGCATGACTAATAGAATCTGTGTTTCAGGAAGGCTTCTGCAGGTGGGCATTATGCTTCCACTAATCCTGTACCACCATATGCTCAGTCCAGAGATATTAAGATAATTAAGTTCATTGTCTCGTCTGTAATCAAGGGTGATGAATCTATTGGCCACATAAATAGAAATAGAGAGGCACAGGAAAAGAGCATTGTGATAGGATTGTGAAGGGATTAGTGAATAAGGGAAATTTTTATAGCTATTAGGGATAGGCTTTGCAAGATGGGTGCCAACTACCAGGCAGATGCTAAAGCCAGGCCATTGCAGGGAGAGGAAACAGTGTATGTGGCAAGGAAATGGATTGCTTACTTTGGTAGGGCTCGGGGGAATGGTGGCAGGGAGTGAAATCACAGGTTGCCTTTCCAGCTTGTCAGTAGGAATCCTGGGCATTACACGTTTAAATACTTTTGAGTAATGTTTTGTTGCCCTTGAAGACATTGAAAATCAAATGAACAACAGCCCAGCGAACGCAAGACCTTGTTTTTGCCAGTGTCTTCAGTTTTTGCCACTGGAGAATGTTAATTTCCATTTTAAATGATAAAGGAAAATAATACAATGTGATGTCTATTACTAACAAACATCTGCAACATCATTGATGATTAATTGAATATTCTCACTCAGTGAGATATAATGAGTTCTACCTTCTGATTTTTTTTTTTTTTTTGGTACTCAAATGATGTTATGTGTTAAGTTCATTTTATGCCATGCTAATTTCTTTTGTACCATATCTGTGACTCAGTGTTAGAAATATGCACACCTTAGGTAATCAGGTTCCATACTAATTTATTATTTTTCTAGCAAGTCCCTACTAAAATTGAATAATATTTAACTAGAGTATGATTATGAAGGTTACATATAAAGTTTAACAGCCTTCACTCATGTATAACAATGTACAGATGTTTCCTTTGGCTAAGTTTCCCTGCTTTAAATCATATTATTCATCTATCTGCTCATATGATAGTTTTAATGATCAGATAATAGTGATAGCTTGGAACCGTATGTTATTTGAAAAATATTCCAAACCACTTTAAAAGATTAATTTTAGAAATAATCTTTTTAAATGATTTTTTCAGTATTTATTTCTCCTTTGGCTAATTATTAAGTCATATTTTTATGTCTGCTGTTTTGAATAAGAGTCTTTAACATAATTTGGGATTTTTTTGAGCTTGTTTGTGTGCAAGTGTCAGAATTAGTTTCTTAAGGAAAAAGGTTTTATGGTAGAGAGTAGAGACTATCTGAAACTGCACTTGAAAGGCACTTAGTATTTGCTTTCTGTTCGCTCTCAGATTGGTTGAACCACTAGTAGTTTCAAAGGTTAAAGCAAACTTCAGTAGCGTGTCTGCATTACAGAAAGCTGAGAGTTAATGTGAGGGTCATAATCTTCTCTAGCAGTGAATCCAAGGGTTTGCCTTGAAAGCTCATCAGTGTTGTCATTTGGCAGTGAGCAGTAATGTTGGTCTAAGAGGATTGGTGGCCAGAAATAAGCCACGGTGTCTAATGAGACACAGGGACCCGGCTGGGCAAGATGCCATAGCATTTCTTGCGTGCGCCTTTTTCATAAGCAAAATGGCCTCAGGCTGAAGAGGATGGTCACAAAGTGTGTGAGGAATTAGAAGGCAGAATAGGAATTTCTGAACTTCATGGAGAAGGTCTGAGCCCTGGATTTTGAAATGAGTGGATTGGTGGAGCTGTGATCTACAGATCAAATGGGGAATGTGTGTGGCTGTGTAAGAGCTGAGAAAGAAGAACAATATTTTGATCCTGCCAAAACTCCGTTGAGCCCTGAAAAATATCCTCCCGGAAGAAAGTATTTCAGAAGAAAACTGAGCCAGAAAATTGTAGGTAACCCAGAGTTGGTCGAGCAAAACAGTGGGAATGAAGGCAAGAAGTGTGACATTCAGCTTTCAAGAAAACAGCCAGCTCTTTTATCCAGAGGACTGGTACCGGAGGACTCTGCTCCCCCTGGCCCCACTCCAGAAGACTGTGTTCAGCAAGAGAAGACAGAGGTTGCAGCTGATGGTGTTAAACAGAAACTTCTGCCGAGGGCTGCAAGCAGTGGGTCTTACCAAGTGAACACATCTCCTGCTAAAGACAGTGAAACAGAAGCACATGTTAGTGCCCTGAATGAAGAGCTTTCAGAAAAAGATAGCACTCCATCTTGTGCAAAAAGGACGAAGCATTTAGATGGTGTTAAAACAGGAGAAATAACATTCCAGAGAAAAACTGATGTTTTTTCTTTCCGGAAGGCAGCCAGCTTAAGTTCCATCCACTATGGTAGAGAGAGATCAGTCGAGAAGAGTGAGTCTGCTGAAAACCCCTCAGAAAGTTATAGCAGTGTTCAGGACAGGCCAGGCACTGAGAGATTTTGCCCTTTTGCAACACACCATGTTCAGTTCACAAAAAGGAGATGCCATTCACTCTGTGCTATTGTGTCCTCTGTTTCCAAGGACACATATGGAGATGAGGTAAGTGAAATGTGAAGCCTGAGTTTAAGGTGTAAATAAGTGTTCCACTTGCCTGCATCAGACTGAGGTTTTGTGATTTGTTATTTTCATGATAGTTTATGTGAAAGCTGTATGTTCTTGGTATATTTTATTCATAGTCTTACATTTGATTATTGTGATTTTATTTTTTGTGTGTTATTTCATTCTTTACTCACATTTTACTTTTGATATTCTGCACATTTATTGTTAGAATAATTGAAAAGTACTGGTTTAAGAGAATGTGTATTTTTTTTTAATTTAAGAGAATGTGTATTTTTTAAATTTCTCTAGTTCACTGAATTTTCTTATGAATTGGCCTGTAGAAACTTAGCTTCGTGGTAGTTACAAGTTAAATTACGGAACGGTCATAACAATCAAATATTTTAAAATAGTAGAGGGGATTTTGAATATTCCCCAAACCAAGAAATAATATGTCTAAGGTACTAGATATGCCAGTTGCCCTGATGTGATCATTACACATTTTATTCATGTATTGAAATGCCACACTGTACCCCATAAATATGTACCATTACTACATGTCAATTAAAAACTTTAAAAATATTAAAAAATGAAAGCAGTCATGATAAGGCAATAGTTTGGATATGTTTAATAATAGCTTGGATATGTGTAAACAGTACAATTACTAGTCAATACTGACTTGCTGTCCCACAAGTTTAAAAAGCCAAATTTCAAATTTCAGTTTTCATGTACAAAAACATTCAGAAAATTGCTTCCAATTCTGTATGTATGTTGAGGGTAGGGACACAGATGAAATTGCTTAAAACTGTTCGGTCTCTTTCTTATATGAGATATTTCTTGGCTTCCATCAGAAATCAGAAATCATTAAGGCAGCATGTGATAGATATTTGAATAAGATACACACTTCCAGGAAGTTGAGATCTTTATTGCTGACATTAATATTTAACTTCCAGATAAGTTACTCCATTTATTTACTTGCCTGGAAATTACATTACCCAAACAACTTTTCCATGTTACTAATTGGGAGTTGACAGCTTTTTCTTTAAGGTGTTCCTAATTTTATCTTTTAACCAAAAAATCTGGATGTAAATGATATTTGTAATGTTCAACATTCCTAGGCAGGTCATTGTATCATTGAGCAGAAATCATTTATTTGCACAGTGGTAGAATGAGATTTTATCAGGATTGGTGTGCACAGTCATCGATGACCTTGGCTGGTGAGTTCTCCTGAAGGTGTCCCAGTTTGTACACACCCACACCTTACCATTATTATGTCATCACTTCTGTTTACATTTTATAGTGGTTGCATTTTAGAAAGAAAGTCTCCAGTGTGTCATTCTCTGTGTAGGTCTGGCAGAAAGGCCGGTGCAAAAAAAACAAACAACAAAACAAAACAATTTGGCTGCTGTATGTTTATGAATATAAGCACTTGGTTTATTTTCACGTTTTCCAACTGCTTTTTGCATAATTTGGCTTCAAGTTGGTACATTTTTTTTCAATTCTGCAAATTCTCAAAATCTTTTTCCTAACTGGTGGATGAGCACTGCTCCTGCCTCCTTTTAGTATTATTCTCAGGCCCCAGATTTTACTCGTTCGTAATTTGTTTATCCAGTGATTTTTGAAACTTGAGAAAATCTGCACAAAAGTAAGTCATAAACCTTCCATCAGAATTGTTAAGCAGTGATTTGGAGGTACTTAACAAAGCCTAGCTGCTTCTGCTAGGTCAGAGTTGAGTGGGAGAGTCATTATTTTATCTGAGGAGTTTGACATCTCACTTCCCTGCAGTGCAGATGAAAACTATTCTGTGGTGTATAAAGAGTCAGAACCAACAGTTTAGCTATTCCTCTTACAGCATTCTTTCTGTTTCCTTGGAGGTGTTTGACTCTGCTTAATTGTCTCTGCTTAGAACTTTCCACAGAACTCTTTATCTTGCATTGGATTCCACATTTTCTACTAGAAAATTAGATGCAGTACAGAGCTCCCAGCCCCTTCATTAGTGTTTAATCCCAGAAATGGTTTGTTAGCCAACACTCATTTATTCCTTTCACGTTCTTTTTTATGTCTTTCCTATTTGATCCATTCTTACTCTTAGTTGTATGGCTGGTTGGGCTTGATGGCATTTGAGTTAATTTCCAAGTAGAATAATGTACAATTCTTTGAACTCATCTTAACCTGACTTGAACTCCTTGAGTCCTTATGACATTAGTCAGTCCCAGTATGGATGACCAGTGTACCTCCTCTTTAAATCCTTATAATAGGCTGACCTAGAGTGGCCCTCTGGGCTCTGGGGCTCTGTGGAGGCCAATCAGCTGGCCCTTCCTTGCATGCCAGATGAATATAAATCTCATAAGCATGCTACATATTTATTAGGATAAGTAGGTGAGTTAAATAAGAAAAAAAGGGGAGTATCTTAGATTTGTGGGCTGCTTTTAATTGGTAAAATTAAAAGTAGATATAGAATGTCTTATGATCATCCCAATAACTGAAATAGGCCAAATTGACAGTTCTTCTTATATAGAACGAAGAAATAGAAACTCAGATACTAAGTCCTGAGGGAATGTAGTAAATAGGGTTAGTTGAGTAAATGGTGTCAAAGAAGTTCTGCTTGGGTTTGGTGGTACACGTGTAGTCCCAGCTAATGGGAGGCCGAGGCAGGAAAGATTGCTTGGGCCCAGGAGTTTGGGGCTGTAATGCTCTATGCTGATGAGGAGGGATGAACTCACCCAGTCTGGGAAACATAGCAAAGCCCTATCTTTTGGGGGAAGAACATTCTGAAGGAGGCCAGGCACACACCTGTAATCCCAGCAGCTCAGGAGACTGAGGCAGGAGGATCCAGAGTTCAAAACCAGCCTCAGAAAAGTGAGGCACTAAGCAACTCAATGAAACCTGTCTCTAAATAAAATCCAAAATAGGGCTGGGGATGTGGCTCAGTGGTTGAGTGCCCCAGAGTTCAATCCCAGGTACCTTGCCTCCCCCACCCCCTGGGAAAAAAAAAGTTTTGAAGGAGATTGCTAAGAAGAGATCAGAGCAGGAGTTATGTTTAGAGGGTCATCTGTGAAGGATGAATGTCATAAACAGAGGAGACAGAGGGTAGATTATCTTTGGGGACAACAAGGATTCACTCAAGGATTCCCTGGTTTATCTAATACATGCTTCTCATACCTTGTGACAGGATCCTCCTGCCTTTTCTCTTGAGCTCTTTCCACCAAGAATTCTTTTTTTAATTTCACAAATTCTGCCTCTTCCCAGTCTTGTCAGGTCGATGTCAGAAAAGATAGTTGAATTCTGTTTTGTAGACGATGGGGTCTCTAATCTGAGCACATGTAAGAATAATCTGAGGGGATGTCAAATAATATGGATGTGTTGTGTATGTCATCCCCAGTGAATCTAATGAAATAGATCAGGCTGGAACTTCTACAGGTGATTCTGATGGTAGGACAGTGGACAGGGAGCTGTTTACTATTCTTATTCTATGAATCTGCTTCTCAGAGTTTGGTCCCAGGTTCCTTGGAGGGGAATCATCTGGAATGTTTATTGAAAACATCCTATCCCGGATTTAACCTTATCAGAATAGCTTTTGGCGGGAAGAGAGCATTGTATGTTTTAGGCATCTGGTCATGTGTTTTTAAACACACAAAATTTTGAAGATCAGCATTCCCCTCGCTTAGCATTTGCTGTCTCATTTTCTTCTCAGTGTAGATTTTCTGATGAGTAGTGGATAATGGTCCTAAGAGGCAAGAGGTCTGAGTTCTTTATAGTCAAGCTTTGCCATCAGAAAGCAGTTCATTTCTCCAGGTCTAAGAAGGAGGATCTTGGACCAGATCATGATTCTACTACTGATGGTGTTTGTTGAGCCCTGTGATATACTAGCCACTCCCCAATGACGTTGTTTAACTTCCAGAGCAGGCCTGTGAAGTGGTTCTTTTTTAGATGTATCTTTATGGATGAGAAAACTGAGGCTCAGGAAAGCTAAATCAATTTCTCAGCTCACTTACCTAGCAAGTGATGGAGCTTGGCCCCAAGTTGTCTACCAAGTAGAACTCTGAACCTATGCAATTTGCCCTCCTTTTTCCATATACAACTCTTTCAGCTTTAAATGTTCTTGAACCCATGTACATAAGTATGAGCTTTTTTGTTTGTTTTTTTAGTGATTTCACCATTTCTCTCCCTCTCTTCCTGTATTTCTCTGTCAGACATTTGTTATGTATTAAGTATTGAACCCAAACTGGGCACTTGGAGTTAAGTAAACAGCCATATGCATCGTAGCCCGCTGTTTGTTCATAACAATGACAGGACGAGGGCCATAAACCTAGGTTACTGAAAATTAGATTTCTGAGATGATGAATTTTAACTTCTCTCAAAACCATGTGGCCATATTAAAGAAGGAAACTAATTCATCCTTTGGTGAATTGCCAATTAATAGTGCACTGACTTAAAGGAACAAAGAATGAGAAATGGGGAGTGTGGATATTGTACAAAGTGTATTATCAGTCTCTTGAGTAATGAAGATTTGAGTATTTTTATTATATAATTTTTTATATTAAAAACCTAAAAAATTCACCATCTTAGGTGAGAGGAAGCACAATACTATGCAATTGCTCTGAATTATATTTATTCATTATTTTTTCTCTGAAAATAAGAAGTTTAGGTGATAGAATTCATATTGAGAATTCAAGGACTAGGATTAAATCTAAATGTGCTTTTCCTTTTATATGGTAGTTTTGTTCCACAGATCTTGAAGACAAAGGTGATTCATTATAGTTGACTAGGTCATTTCTTTTTGAACAATTTGATGTCTTAAAAAAATACAAATGAATTTACTGATTTTTGACTAATTCTTGTCATTTAGATTCCACAACTAGTTTTTGAAAATGTAGTTTTAAAATAATAGTTAGAATTGGAGTCCATATATTATAATGCTTCTGTTTTGTTTTGTTTTTAATTAAATGAAGGATCTACAGAAGTTTTAGATCCTTTGCTCTACAAAAAAGGTAGTAATTTTTATTTTAGGGTTTCTCGCTATTTGAATAAGGAATAGAGAATTTGCTCAGGGTAGTCATCAGTTTGGAGCATTTGCAGTTGGTCTTTACCAACTTTTTCAGGGTTTTACCCATCATTTAAACCCTTCCTTTCAGAGGCAGTTTGTAACACATTAGAATTTTCAAAATATTTGAGCCATCATTGCAGAAAAAATATTTTTGGAGCAATTTCACACTTTTTTTAACGCTTGGAAGCAGACACTTAAAATGTGTTGATTACATTTATTTCTGCCAAAATAGTTTAAACGTTTTGGGAGAAATGGTCCTTGGATACAAGCATCTTGGCTTAGAAATATTTGCCTGTGTTGGCAAATTCAATGTGGAATTCACTTTTCCTTGACTGTAATGTCACATGGTAAGAATAAAAGAGTAAGCAATCATACTCCCCTTCTTAGTTACCTCCCTTCCCTGTGGGGCAGAACTGTTTTGAGCCCTGTGTGTGTTGTCTTAGTCTCTCATGAGGAGGTACCATGGTCCTCATTTTACATGGAAGGAAACTGAGGCCCAGAGAAGTCACAGGACTAGGAAATGGTGGAATCAGGAATTGGATGCAAGTCATCACCCTCCACAGACATGCCCCAGTCTTCTTCCCAGTGTTAAACTTGGAATAACTCTTAGGAGACTAGTGAGGTGAAAGAATCTCAAGCTTCACTTGTTTCATTCCAGTGCTTTTACTGATATCTCAGCTTTGTCATGTAGAATATAATCTTAATTTTTATTTTAATAAAAGCAAAAAGGAATTGAATTTTTATTGAATAGCATTTTTGTATCTTACACTCTAAATTGATAAGGATTCTGTGTTCTGCACAGAAAATCATTCGACTACCTATCGTTTTTATATCTGTTGTGTTTCCCAGAAGTCTGGTTCTGCCTCTGTAGAATGAGGTGGTTTCTCAATGGATAAAGCTCCTTCCAGAATGTTCTAGGGAGCTGTTGTAGGCTTGGTGGAGTAGAGGAAAGGGCACTGATGAGGTGTGGCAGCTGAACACTTGCTAAGAATACTTAACCCAGGTTGTCTTATTCACACCTGTAAAATTGGGTGGTTTCTTATTGTGAGAATTAAATGGGATCTTATGTATGGAGTAGACATTGGAGACTGAGAAGTGCTTAATAACCTTTATCCTATTATTGTCTTCTCCTGTGGAAAAAAAGGAACACCTCATAGTAACCCTCTGAATAGAAGAGCTCTGTAAGTTTTCAAAACTTTTTAGTACACTTCTTGCTTCCCTCTGGTCATAAAGCATTCTGTATAACCAGGGTCAGCTGCCTACTTCTGCCCCCTGTGATCCCACCTCCTTTCATCCTCTTACTCATTTCTTCAGCAAATATTCAGTGAACACCTACTATGTGTCAAGTCTGCGTGTTGACCATCTTTCTCAAAATCCAAGGTTGGCTTAAAACTCTGTCATCTTATTCAAACAGAAATACCCCTTGGAGGACCCAATTTTTGAAGCTGCTTTTGATTATTTGCACCTTACTATGGGTTCATTTCAAAGGCATTATTGAGAGTAGCTCGGATATGAGAGAGGAAGAGAACATAATGCCAGAAGCCAGGCTGCAGTTCTGAGGGGGAAAAGGCTGTCAGTATCAGAGCTGCAAATAGTCTAGTGGGGAATATTTTTGTGTTTTAAACACAGCCTTGCTGTGTTGCCCAGGCTGGCCTTGAACTCTGGGTGTCAAGTAGTTTTCATGCCCTAGTCTTCTGAGCATCTGGGGCTATAGGCATGCCACTGCACCTAGCTTAGTGGGGAAAATTGTTTATGAACCTTCACATCCAGTTTATGTGAGAGGTACATGTCTTCCTCTGAAAATGTGAGGTGTGTGCACATCAGCTGCTCTGTACACACAGAGGCTGAGGTACTTCAGTGAAAAGGGGCTTGACTGTTAGGGATGAGGCAGGGCTGGGGGATGCTCTCTCAGACCTGTGTCTCTGCTGCCATTTTCCCAGCTGTGGGTGCACTGGAAGGAAGCTGAGTTGGTGGCATCCACTATGGCTGCTGAAATGGAGGGGAAATCAGTCTGGGTTGTAAAGATAGTTTTTCTTTTCTTTGTTCTTTTTCTCCTTAATGTGAAAGGGAAATTTCACTCTTTTAACTTCAGAACTGTTACACCTAAGTTATTTAAATGGTAAATTTGATAAATTTTTAAATAAAAAATTTTAAAAGTTGCATTATTTGCAGTATGTTAATAAGTAGCTTTAAAAAAAAAGGTAAAGAGGGGCTAGGCTTAGTGGTAGAGCACTTGCCTAGTATGTGTAAGACCCTTGGTTCAATCCCTAGCACTGCCAAAAAATAAAAATAAGATAAATGTGAATAAACTTTCAGGGAGTATCTGAGTCAACTTTAGAGTTGGCTCTTCTTGTGTTCTCAGTGCATGCCATAAGCATGACAGCATCTGTAAAAATAGGGTGTTCCTGTTGCCCAGTTGTCTGGTGGCATTGACTTTGCTCTGAGGACTTTCAGATTTACAGATTCAGCTGACTAACGTGGTGAGGCTGTTGCAATTCATTTAACAGTTAATGGATCATTTAGCAATAGGCTGTGAGTGAAATCAGAAAGTACTGTAGAATATATTGGCTTACTATTTTTTCATTGAGAGGACATATATATCCGGTCTTATGTAATATGTTAAGTTTGTGAGGGGATTTTTTTTTTTTTTGAGAGAGAGAGAAATGATTTAGGTCAAACTCAGCTTCCCTACTTGATATTGGGTTATCACTAAGTGATCTTTGGGCTTTTGCTCCCTGCTGGAGACTTTTGTTCAGTGGTCAGTGTATTATTATTATCGAAAAATGAGAATGATTGAAAATCAACTATCTATCTATCTATCTATCTATCTATCTATCTATCTATCTATCATCTATGTTTGGTACTAGGGATTGAACCCAGGCCATTTAAGCCCTGATCCTCATCCCTAGCCCTTTTTATTTGTAATTATGAGGCAGGGTCTCTCTAAGTTGCTTAGGGCCTCACTACATTGCTAAGTCTGGCTTTTTGCGCTTAAGATCTTCCTACCTCAGCCTCCTGATTTGCTTGGATTACAGATGTACCCTACCATGCCTGGTTAATTTTCCAAAATGACATGGTTTTATATGACAGGTTAAAATTCATTCATACCAATGAAAATGTGGAACATGTTTCTGATATTTCTCACTTAAAAAAATTTTTTTTCCTTATTCTCTCTCTTCCATCCTTCTTATATAACAGAAAACTTATTGATCACTTAAGAGGTGTTGAATCGAGTATGGAGAGAATGTTCGAAGGGAGAAGTATCATGAGGGAAGAATTAGGAGAGAGGGAGCATGTGGTGAATACAGCTTGATGTTCACATGGTTTGATTGTAGAAGGGGAATGGCTCGGATCTGGAGAGATCTGCCAAATCTGAATGAGATTACCATGACTGCAGAGTAAAGAAGGAACTGGACTGGGAAAGTGAGTAGAGCAAGACCTGGTATAGCAAGACTAGTTAGGAGGCTGTTACTAATCCAGAGGCTTAGTTCCAGAAGAAGGTGGAAGCTCTCTTGAGCCCAGTATTATTGTAAGCTATCAGGACTGTGTTTTAAAACATGGTATTGGTATTGACACTGGAGACTAGAGGCAGTAATCTAGACTAGAGATAATAGTTGCCTCAGCTCATGTTGGTGAGAAAAGAGGAAGTGGGGAAATAAGATCCCCTTCTCCCTGCAAAGATCATGGGACAGTTACAGATTTATATTGTTAGGTTACTTCTTCACCAGGGATGTGGGACACTAGCAGATGAGTGAGTGTTTGGCAGGATGAGCCAACATAATAAATGAAGAGGGTTCAGAAAATTTAGGTTAACTCATCCATTTATGCTTTGATAGCTCCAAGACTACTTTCTTTTGCCCCCAGGTTACAGAAGCAAAGCAGTCTGCTTGTTCTTAGGTGTTTACTGCATCCTTTAGCCATTTATCGACACTATGGTTCGTGTTGCCTGACTGCACTCTGAGGCACTTGGTCAGACCTGCAGTGTCAAAAAGCTAACAGCTCGTTATCTACACCCCTGACTGTCCAGGAGCACGGGGAATCTACAGTTGTAACTGTGTGAATCAGGGTCAGGCTTTTTCCTTCTGTTTGAACGTTACTTGTCCAGAGCCGCACCTGGGAGTCCCTTGCACCTTATTTAGTTCCAGTTATTGATGTTTTGAACATTGGATGTTGTCTCTGCGCTGCCAAGAGGGAGAAGGGATAATACAGAGTAAAGTATCAGTGTTATGTAAGGATGGAGGTGAAGTTGGGAAAGAAGAAGCAAATGTGGGAAAGAGCGTGAGGGGCTTTTTGTTGATTGAAGTCAATGTATTTTTTTTTTTTAAGGCTAAGGTTAGTTTTCAGCATTTTTATTTCAGTTTTGGAGCTTGCTTATAAATGGAGTGAAGAGGTAAAACAGAGGTGGTAACTCCTTGATTCTCAATAAAGGAGAGTTTCCTGAACTATGAAAATGACTTCATATTTTGGGTATCAGGATTCTTTTTTATGCCCAGAATGCGCAAAATTTTTATGTTAAAAATATAGTTACCATGGGCCGGGGATGTGGCTCAGTGGTAGAACACTTGCCCAGCACATGTGAGGCACTGGGTTCAATCCTAAGCACCACATAAAAATAGAATTAAAATAAAATAAAGGTAAATATGTGTGTGTGTGTGTGTATGTGTGTGTGTGTATAAATGACTGAGGCTCTCCTACCAAAAGGGTTAGATTTGTTTTATTACCAATACAAACAATATATTTAGGACCTGCACTTGGAAAACCACATTGTAACATGTCCAGGGAGTTTATGAGAATGCTTTATGGGGATTTTTATAACCCAGGGCTGTGCTTTGTAAACTAGCTTTAGTCAGGGCTCTGGAAAATATTTGCCCTTGACATAAAAAATCTTGAAGACTCTCCTTCATAATCTAAGTTTGGAATCTTTTATATGTGAAAGGGAATACATGTAGTTATTGAGCTGGTTAAAGCGTTTTAACACAAAACACCTCAACTGTCACACACTTTTGGCTGTTTACCCATAGCATAGGCCAGGTCTTGCTGTCACTTGAATTCATGGGGGAAATTTACTCCTCATGGAGTGAAAGCAGAGTGGCCTACACTGTGTGCCCCTGTGACCTACTTCCTGTAAGTAGGTCCCACCTCCTGGTAGTCCAATCAGCTCTCAGGTCAGAGCCCTCATGATTATACCCTGAGATGTTCTTTGTCACTGAAACTCTGTTCTAGAAGAAGGCAGATGCTTTGGTGAGGCTAGCATCTTTTTAGGCCTGTCATAACTGTGTTAAATTGTGGTTGACATTGGTGTTCACATGGCCTTGTAATGTAGCATTTTGTTCAGGTAACATTGACTTCCCTATTCTCCTTGAATTTGGAAGACAAATACTATACTAGAGTTTTGTTGTTTTTACAATGTCATGATAAAATTTGTTTTGTTTCATTTTTGTCTTTGTTTGTAATCCTGGGGATTGAGCTCAGGCCCTTGCTTATGCTAGGCAACATTCTACCACTGAGCTGCATCCCCAGCTAAGATAAATTTCTTGAAAAATGTTGTGGGATGTGTCATTTTTATTGTGTAAATGAGAAGCAGATAAACCCTATTTGGTTGAGTGACATTTTTATAGGAGATCAGTTTCGTTGGTTGGTGGTTGCATATAGGGAGTAGAGCCTTCCATGTGGGACCTTGAAGTATATGATAAAGTAGAAAGGATCAAGAGGATCCTGGTTACCTGAATGAATTAATGCACATTTCTAAGTGTCTGACTCAATCACAAAGTCATTTGTTCATGGGGTATTTGCTAAGTGTCTGCCATGTGTCAGGCACTGTAATCCTTAAGTGAATAAGACCGTTTACCTTTGTATGGTGCTCATATGTTAGGGGAAAAGATTTATCAAGAAGCAACAGCAGCACACATGCATACTACTGTTACAGCAGTATGCACAGTGTGGGTGGCAGGCACCTCACACAGACTCTGCAGGTGAATGCAGTTTGTAGAGAGGGGTAGAGGGTCAGCACATTCTCTGGGTAGGGGGGGCTCATATACATGCATAGTGTCCTGTGGAAATGCATTTGTGTAGAGACAGCTAGAAGTAGTTCAGTGTGAGCATGAGGAGTTTCAAAGGGAGGGTGTTGGGGGATAGAGGCTATAGGACTTGACCAGTTGATTGTGGGCATGCAGGATAAAATGCATCGAGATGACTTCAGGGTTTCTGTTGTGGGGGCAGCTGGGTGAATGCTGGAGCTGTTTCTGAGCTAGGAATATAGCAGAGGAAGCAGGAAGGAAACAAAGAAAGTCAGTTTTCAATATGTTGAATTTGGAAAGGTGAGATACAGCACAGAGTTTAAGAGTGCCCTCTTTGAGCACTGGGCTATTGATATTTGTACAGTGCTTAATGCAGCATCTGGCTCACTAAGTGGTTAGTTCAGTAGAAGTGTTGGTTAGGGAGTTGGGTGAGTTTTGGGATAAGATAGCATGTGTGATCTGGGGACTAGGGAGTCATCAGTGTGAAGGAGGTATTTGGAGGCATTGTAGTAGAGGGGATCAGCCAGGACAGTGAGAGGAGAGGACGGAGGCCCAGGCCTGGAGACTAGCATTAAATGTTGTGCTCCAGAGGAGCCTCTAATGAAGACCCAGAAGGAATGTCCAGAGACCAGAGGAAAACCAGGAAGGGATGGCAGCACTGCTAGGGACAGCTGCCTTGGGGAGATCAGGATTGGAAAACAACTAGGAGCTCTTCTCCTTGCTGTTTCCATTGTATGCTTGTATGAGGACATTTGTGTAACCAGTGACCATTAATGGTTCAAGTAGATGCTTATAGGTGTTTGTTGAATGAGTGAGTCTGTAAAAGAGGAAGTGATAAACAATTTCTCACAATCTTTAACCTCTTCAGCATTCCCCTTCCGACCACTTTTATTATGTTTTGCAAACTGATTTCCTTCCTAACTCTGAAAATAGTCATGAGCAAGAACTCCCAGACTCTCTTGTCTAGTCATCTCTGCTCAGTTTCAGTGTAGTGATGCTGACAGAAACCAAATTACAGCAGGTAGAGAAGTGAATGTAATAAAGGCAAAAAAAAAAAAGACAATGCTATTTTAGGTAGCATTCCTGGTGTGTGTGGGGGAGAACAGACGGACAGTCAGACACACACACACAGAATGATGAGGGAATTGAGTTAATGAAGTTTATTTTTACTTTAGGATGGAAGAGACGTGCATTTTAAAAATTGAGAAGGAAGACCTAGATGAAAGAGAATAATGGATAGAGTATGATCTGTAGGAAGCAGAAGGTAAAAGAATTAAGAGTACTGGAGGAAAGAGGTCAGGTGGAGGCAAAGAGTGTAACGGGACAGGGAGGCAGGGAGTCCCCCGCTCATGGTGGCTGTTTTCTCTGTAAAGAACAGGTGATTATTTCAAACAAAGGCAGAAGTGATGGGGTAGGGATTTTTAGGTGAATAGTGGAGAACTGAAAGCAGCTTTGTGATTGGTGGAAGCACTGGCCAGTCAGGATGCCAGGAATGGGAGACTTCTTTATTGGCAACCCAAGATCACAGACCTGGAATCTGTGGTGGCAGCAGACATTGTGGTAGGATGGTTTTCTGACATGGTTTCTAAGCCTCATAGCTTAGGGTGAGAATGGGGAAGATGCTCAGCTGCCTTGATCAAGATTGAGGCTTGATTGAGTGGCTCCCATATAAGGACAAGGGTCAGGGAGCTGAGGATATTGAAGAGAGAGTGGTTGAAATGGTGGATCTTATAGTACCAGACAGAGAAGGATGTAAAGGTAAAAGGTGGCTCTCTGGGGGAAGGAGAACTTTTTTCCTCTAACCTCCCCAGGTCTTAGTTGGAACTGACCTCTATAAAAGAGACTATACAACGAGAGAAAAGCAAATGGAAGTTCATTAACATGTGTATTTTACATATACCTGGAGACACCCAGGGAACAATAGTTGTCAAAGAGGTGACTTTGAATTCCAGCTGCAACCAAGAAAAAAAATTTATAAAGAAGTGACAATACAAGGAAAAAGGACTTTGAGTCTCTAGGAGCGGCAGCATGGGGGAGGTAAATAAATAGCAGGCAGGCAAGTCGGTAACGTTTGTTCATGTAGAAGCCTAGTACCATCTCCAGGCCCATGGAAACCAAAGTTATCTTCAGGGGTTCATCTTTGTATCTCTGATAAAAGGTGGGATTGGCAGGACAGGTTTTGTGTCCTTCTTTTAAGCAAATGGAGGGCAGAGAGCTTTCCTGCATCTGCGTCTTCTTCATTGTGTTTATCTCAGCAATATGTCTGGGTGGCATATTCTGGTCTCCCAGAGTTCCTTCCTGTCTTCAGGTGTATATTAATAAACTTGTTTGTTTTTCCCTGTTAACTTGTCTTATTACATGAGTCTGTTCCATCTAAGAACTTCCATTCCAGCTAAGAACTTAGGAGGGTTGAAGACAGAAATTACTTTTCTTCCCCTGCAGCTCACAGTTTGAAACAGAATTGGGCAAGTCAAGGAATGTGAGATGATATTGAATCCAGGTGATTGGATTAGCTAGAGCTGGAGAACCAAAGCACTAGAAAAACAAGAAGTTGCTGTTAGAAGTTCAGTGTCTGAGAGTGATATGTTCTGGTTCAAGATGATGATATCCAGGATGCAGATGTACGAGTGGCTTAAGTAGAGAAGAGACAAAGGACTGAGAGGACAGGTGCCAGATGGAGATGGGTGTGGGCTTGCAGGCACATACTCTTTCAGGTGCCAAACATTTGGGGGACACAGGATCATTTTTGAGGGGAGGGAAAAGGTGGTAGATTAGGAGTTCTTACCGCAATGTACAAAATGAGGTCTTTGCACCCATAGGCAATGGTTTGAAAACACTGGATTTGCATCTCTGCAGAGTTAAGCTTATCTGTGCTGCCCATTGTCTCATGGAGCTGGGACTTGGCAGAATTTAAGTTATTGTTGTGGGCAGGACCTGGGATTCACTGGTGATGTAGAAGCAGTGTAAGGTACTGAAGACACCAGAAACTTTGTTTACTGTGGGATGGGTATTTTTGGAAGGTTTGGGAATGATGACAGTCTGGTCAGGGGAAATGAAGCACAAATGAAATATGGGCATGACAGGCTCAGTGACAGGAAGAACTTGAGTTTGAGTGGTAGCCAACCATGACCTGGATGTGAGGCATGAGGGCTTCAAGTTTCCAGAAGGAACTCCGATATAAAGTATTTTGTTTTTGGTGCTGGTTGACAGATTGTTGGTGAGAAGCTTTAAGGGGAAAATAGTGCTAATAAAATGGCAGTGGGAGTTTTCTCTGGGTCAGGCACTGTGTTGAACATCTAGTTCTCAGAACCACCCAGGAAGGTAGACATTGTTTTCTCACCTTTTAACTTTCAAAGATGGGAAAATGAATTTTCAAAAAATTTTGTGAATAGTTTGTGCTCATTCATTCTGTTAACTGTTGGAGGTGAGATTTGGCCCCAAAGAGCATGAACTGCAACCCTCTCTGATCATCACTGTGTTGGCACCAGGATTTGCAAGGAGGTGCTCCATGACTTTCTGCAGTCTGACCTGAATGTCAGCTGTCCCCAACCTGCCCTTGGGACTCGGACTGTTTCACTAACATGCACATTTCAGATCAGGGATTATGAATGACAATTTCAGACTTATAACTTTTAGCATTCAATGTATTTTTCCTTTTTGCTTTATTTGCAGAGTATCATGAAAAATCTGATATATTCAGGTAGTGGCTAATGTCTTTTTTAAAAAATACCTTAAGTCACTGTGTGAGGATGACATTTGGTTAATGGGAGGAGTAGGGGAAGCTGAAATTGAATCAGTGTATTAGTCTTTGGTATGTTAAAACGGTTCACAAAATAAATGTGGTTTTTAAAGTTACATCTTTTTAAATAGTTTATATGTGTTATCTGAAGTAGTCTGTGTATAATCTGAAATTCACCTCTTAGAAACGTATTTAATAAGAATATGTAATTTGGTTGGTATTTAACCATCTTCAAACCTCTAAACAACCAACATTATTTCTTCAGGATGGAGAATACTCTAGTGCTCAAACCTTTTACACTGGTACCTCGTGGTTGAAATTTACAGACTTCACTAGTTAATAGGTGATTACTTTTATAACTGGACTGGCATGGAATGTTCTAGAATCAGCAAAAACAGCCACCCCTACTCCCCAGCTGTTTATCTCCTTTTTAAATAGCACTGTCAATACCCCAGTGTAGCTCCTCCATTGTAAGGTTCCCCAAAGGAGTTGATTTGTGATTTGTAAAAGCTTATAGGGCTGGGTGCAATAGCATATGTCTGTAATCCCAGCGGCTTGGGAGGCTGAGGCAGGAGACCCTGTCTCTAAATAAAATGCAAAATAGGGCTGGGGATGTGGCTCAGTGATGGAGTGCCCCTGAGTTTAATCCTTAGTATCAAAACAACAACAACAACAACAAAAAAAAAAACAACAAAAAAAACTTACAGGGACCTGTTGTGAAATTTTACCTGGAGGCCCACTCTTTTAAAAAAAAATTTTGTAGACCAGATTTTAAAAAAATTATTAGCATAGAGGCTCAACTTTATGCATAATTTCCTAAATTAGTTTCCTTTTTTTCATAGATTTTGATTTGTTTGAGGCAACAAATTTTAAAACTACTTTATTCCTTTTTAAAGGAAGAGAATTAGGAGAGGAATAGCGTCAAATTTTTGCTTCTCCCATTGTCAAAAAGAATAACACCACCACAACAATGAAATAGCTATCCTCTATTGAACATGTATTTACTGTGTGCCAGGTATTACACTGTGCTGGTGTTGAATTCCCACTCATATTGTAACAATTATTATTTTACAAGTGAGGCAATAATCTTAAATCAGCTAAGTAGCCTGAGCATATAAATGTTTGAGTTGTAAATGCATAGGAGGTGCCAGGCAAGCATACAAATGTAATTTTAAGACTAGACTATTCTTAGAAGTTGGGCAGGAAATAGTGGTGATTTTTTTTTTTTCCCCACATGAAAAACATATCGCTCTTATACATGCTATATAGTGTGTTCACACTGACAGGTCTTTGTCATGTTATGGAGACTAGCATGAATTCCTTGGAAAGAGGATTAAAACTGAGACACTTTGCTTTCATTTCCCAGTCACTTGTCAAGGCGAGTGTCTCAGACTGCTGGGAGTGGAGCTGCACAGGGCAGTGCTGCCTCGTCTGTGCCCTGGCAGAGGCTGTGTGCGGGCCCCACCCTCATCTTCAACAAGTGGTGTCCTAGGGGCTGCTGGGCTGGCAAGCGCTAGACTGCAGCAGCCGGCCTGCCCCAGCTCCCTGGGTTGGCTGTGCCCCTGGCTCTTACAGCAGCTGGGAGGAATAATGGGCTTCCTGTTTGAATTTTCAACTGCCACATGAAAAGGTTTCATTAGTCTGGAGGCTTTTTTTCCCCTTCCACTTTAAGTTGCTTGACTCTGTATTTTGACCTCTGAGTTCTGTGTTGTGTTTACAGTCTCAGTAAGACTTTAGACCAAAAAGGGCCTTAAACCTTATCTGCTTTTGCTTTCTTACCCCTTCATTTATAGAGGAGGAAGTTGACTCATAGACTTGGCATGAATTATCCAAAGCTATGGGACTCGTGGTCAGGACTGGAAGCCTATCTCATGACTCTGGTCTAGTGATTTTTTTCCTGTTACAGAATAATTTGTCCCACCCTATGTCTTGCTTCCAATCTCCTCACTTACCCGACCTGATTCTGGCTTGCCTCCTACATTCTTGATCTTTTGGCTCTGCATCTTGCTCTGACTGAGGGAACAGTTGTTGGTGTTAATCCCTGCTTTGGAGTTACCGGCAACTCCTGGAAAAGTCACTTTCTGCCTTAATTATCAGCTGGCCAAGTAGGACCCTTTCAAAGAGGTGCTCTTTGAAAATGTAAATCATGAACACTTGTGACCTGATATATTATTATTCAATGAAAGAAGGTTAGAAAACATTGCAAACAAATGAAATATAGGGGAAATCAGTTGATAACAGTTTCATGTTGAAAAAGCTGAGCAAGACTCTAGAGAAAATTAGAGATTTACAGCCAAATTGTTATCTAATGCAGTTGAGAGGAGAGTGTACTATTTCTCTCTCTATTCTTTACACAGAACACCTGTTGGATCAAATTCTGCTCAGAAGGTGGTAGTGTGGAGTAATTTATAGGTTTACTTCAGATCAGTTTGCATTTAGAAAAACATTTGCTGAAGTTATTTTAACAGAACTGATTAGCAAAGAAGGTAAAATTGTCAAAAACTGTGATGTTTGGTATAGTTAAGTTGGACACAAATGAGTTAAAGTCTGACTTTTTATATCTGCTAACTTGTTTGAAACTTAGTTTTCCTTTGTGTAAAATGAGGAAATCTATTTAGCATATAAATGAGTTATGAGGACTGAGAAAAACAGCACTTGTAAAGTGCCTGGCGCATAGTAGGTTCTTAATCTGCATTAACTTCCTTCCTTCCTAATGGTTCAACACTCTCTGTTATATTTAGATATCTGATATCCATGTCACTGGAGAGTCAGAGGATATGTCTGCAAAAGAGAGATTGCTACTGTGGACACAGCAGGCAACAGAGGGTTATGCTGGAATACGGTGTGAAAATTTCACTACCTGCTGGAGAGATGGAAAACTATTTAATGCCATCATTCATAAATACAGGTATGGAATCTGTGGGTTTTTTTCCTATACAGACATAAGGCATGTTTCTTTCACTTTTATTTTAAAATAACCTATTATAAAAGCAATGCATACACATGGCAGAAAAATAAAAATAAAATAAAAATATCACATTCCCACCACGTAGAAATCATCATTCTGATCTTTAGTGTACACACACAGACCAACTAGCTGCAATGTGCCTTTGAATTTTGCGAGTAACGTAGCAGGTAGCTCTGCTATGTAGAATCTGCAGGTAGATGACATAGTGTGTGTACAGGGCCCTGATGAGTGGGACAGTAATTGTTTGGTTCAGATTTACAACTCAGAAGTTTCTAAATCATAATCACCTTGACTAGTTACTCTGGTGAGTAGCTGGGCTTCACAATGGTCAATTTTGTGGTGGTAAGCAATCTTTTTGGTGAAAAATTTTAAGAACTAAATCCACGTTAAGACTTAGCGTAGCACTTACTAAGTGCCAGCACTGATCTAAGCAGTTTACATTTGTTAACTAGCTTAATCCTCAAAATATCCCTGTTGTCCTCATCCCTAGTTAAGGGACAGAAAGCAAAATACACAATAAATAATTTGCCTAGTCACACAACTAACTAGTAGTAGACCTGGGATTCAAATCACTGGCTGTCATGTCCATGCTTTTATTGGCTTTGAGAAGCTCAAACCCCAGAAAATGTTTATCAAAAACCATGTATTTCTTGATCTCATTTTTCTTCCTTAGTTTTACAAAGATTGTGTCATGTTCTCAAAGAATTGAAAATATTCCTAAATAGACTAAACCTAAGCTATAAACTGATTAAACTGACAAACTTACTTGATTGTAATAAAAATAATAATTATGTTAATGAAGTTCAGTGCTTTAAATGTTATCAAATCTATCATTTCCATGAAGCAGGGCCTGTTATCCCATTTTATGAGGCACCTGAGGCTTACCAGGGCCACACAGTTAATAAATCGCAGAGCTAAGTTACACACCCAGCTATTTGACTCACAGTCCCATTCTCTCCATCTCCTCCTCTGTTCTTTTCTTTCCTTTCACCCCTCTTTTCTCTCCTTCATCTCTCTCCCTTTTTACTTTGGAAATTTCAACGTCTAGAGAACCGTAATGAATTCTTCATGCACCCACGCCCAAGAGCTCCTATTTTTAAGTCCCCTTTCTTTATGGAACAACATGTAAGTAGAGGTAGGTGTAGGTTACTCAATTAAAAAGAGAAACCAGGATCAACTTGCTTGCACTTTTTCAAAACAAAGATCCTCTTATGTAACTCAGAGCCAAGAGGGTTTAGTGGATAGATATTGCCATTGCCGCATGGCACTCCCCAGGCGACTCGAGCATGAGGGCTGTGTAGCTGGCCACATTCTATATATGGGATGATAAAAATCTTCATGGCCCTTGAATAGAAAGATTTCGGTTGTGAGACCTAAAGGGGCTTATGTCAAGATGGCTTCAAGGGTGTGCTCTGCTCTCTTTGAAATGTTTTAGGTAGAATCAAAACATTTTCTAGAAGCCAGCTCTTCTGAAGTTATCTGCTTTTAAAAAAAAATCAGTAGTTTCTGAGCCTTCTTTTCTTCTGTACTCATGAAAAATTATGGAACAAATAGGTATATATTTGCCATATATTTTTCTTCTAAGTACTTTAATAAGTCACTGTGTATGTCAAAGGTCCTAGGGAAGTTTAATGTTATAGAGTTCAATTGCTCTAGGGAAGAATTTGAACCTTTTGAATGTTACTTGTTTCTAACTTTTATTTTGATATATTTATCATGTTAGAATGTTAGAAAACTGTTGAACTTTGAATTCTGTTTTTCCTAGTTTGCTTTTTGTTGTTGTTGTTAGAATTCATGTAAAAATACTGTGTATCAAGTTTTAACTGCTTAGGGGATTTCTTTATTGCTAAAATTCTGTCAGGTACCCTATGCTTGATGTAATATTTCTGTGGTTTCTTCAACTAGGAGAAACCTTTTATCTGTAGAACTGTATTTTAAAAGTCCTTTTCTTCCAACGTGTATAAAAGTTAAATGGATGGGGTTGACTGCTTGTCTTTTTTACTGTTGATTTACTCTGAAGGCATAAGCGACAAAGTTACAAACAATTGAAATATTACCATAAGTAGGCTTTTGGGTATTGAACAGTAATAATCACATGTAGAGAACAGTGTCTCATTTAGCAGTTGTTTTGCTTAATATTTTGATAAATTTTGTGGATCTGCTGTGCTTAATTGAACTTTATTTTTATATTTAGAGAAAAAATATTTATTTACATGAATTTGATGGATTTCTGTAATAAAAATTATCTGATATGGCTAATGATAGGGAATAATTTGTTGAGAACGATCCTGAGTGAGGATTCAGCAGATAGAAACTCAATGTTACAACAGTGGTATAAGAAAGAATGTGAGACAATCAGGTTTTCATACCCTAAATAGACTAGGAAACATTACTCTGGTGATAAGAAGGAAAATATATAACATTTATTATTTAAAAGTAAGCCCGTATTTGTAAGAAGTGATTTGGTAAGATATTTTTGTACATAATATCTTCTAAAATTTTACAAGTATTTGTGTGACATAAGAACAGAATAATGGCATGCTTCAGATTTTTGTGTTAATGTAACTTATACTTTCCGAAGTTATTAGATGGGCTGGAGTTGTGGCTCAGTGGTGGAGCTCTTGCCTAACATGTGAGAGGCACTGGTTTTAATTCCCCACACCACATATAAATAAATAGATACAAATAAAGAGCATTGACAACTTTCAAAAGTTATTAGGTACATTAGTTTGAATTGTCTAACTCTAATTAGTATTCTCACCTAAAATATGACTTTAAAAAAATGCAGAGAATGTTTCTTTACCCCAATTAGCAATATTTTTCTAACAGTTCTGTATTCTAGAATTTTTCATAGAAAAATTACTTGTTAATTTCTTATTTTTTCAAAGAACTATTATATGAGAAAAATAGTTTATATAATAAGGGAAATTTATAGGTATTATAGAATAACAAAAGATCCTTAAATATAAAAAGAAAGTAACTGTCATAAGGTAGATACCTAAGAAATATAAAGAAGATGTTGAACTTTGGGTTTTTTTATTTTTATTTTTTATACTGGGGATTGAACCCAGGGGCTTTTTACCTCAGAAATAGATCCCCAGTCCGTTATTTTATTTTGA
Organism: Glaucomys volans; assembly: GCA_020662805.1. Lineage (NCBI taxonomy): Eukaryota > Metazoa > Chordata > Mammalia > Rodentia > Sciuridae > Glaucomys > Glaucomys volans. Next base: position 303,371 of record JAJEJO010000706.1, on the reverse strand, counting down.
AACAGGGTCTTGCTAAGTTGTTGAGACTGCCCTTCAGCTTGTTGTCTTCCTGCCTTGACCTCCCAAGTGACTGGGATTACAGGCATCAGCCACCGTGCTTGGCCCCCGTAGATATTTTTATCTTAGTTTTTAAAAATATAAGTTAGCTTTTTAAATAACCACAATCCTATGAAATAGAAAGCATCTCCATTTTTTATCAGTTAAACTGCGGCTCACAGGGTAGCTAACATGTTCAACATCACAACCTTTTGAATAATGGAAGTGCTTGCTCTGGATTCTCAGGCCTTTGTATACTTTTGTGTAATGACTTATATGATCTCATTTAGGCAGACTAGATTTCAGGAAATGGAACTTTACCAGAACAACTGTGATAGTGCAACTTTGAAGATAAATATGAAAATTATTGATGAACTAAAGAAATGACTGAGACATACAAAATTGCCAACTGAGGTCTTTGCTCCTTGTTAGAAATTAATGCGGGACAGTATTAGTTGCTTAACTTAGAGTTGTCCAGCAGTGACAGGAGCATCAGCAGCAACTCTTATAGTGAGGACAACTATAGATAATAAAGAATATTAAACTACTTAGCATAAGTAAAAGCACAGTCATAAATGACCTGTTCTGTAGTTTTAGTATGTTCTCTTATTCTGAGGAGATAAAGAGCCTGTGTTATGCAGTGGGTCATAAGAATGATAAAGTAATATTATTTAATTGAAGAGATTATAAGGCATACTTCTCTAGGTTCTGTGTAAATAGGTCATCTATGAATACATTGTTTTTCCATGAAACCTGTGCTAGGAAATTTTGTTCCTAATTCTTTCTAGGAACTTCTATTTATTTTGTTCAGTTTTCACTAGAAAGGGTTCAGATGATGAAAATACCACATACCTGTACTAGTTTCTGCTTGTTTGGTTTATATAGTTTAAATTTCCATTAGTGCACAGTAAAATCTTTTCACTGCAAATCACAACTGGCAAGAGATTTTAGTTAAATAAGCCTCACTATTGCCTATATCCTTAGCTTTCATTCAAAAGAATAATAAGCACGACTGGATTTGATGAATTTAGATTGAAAAGCTGTCACAGAAGCATTTGATGATTTAGTAGCTTAAAAGCAAGAGAAGATGAAAGAGAATTAACCAAGATGGCTTCTAAGATATCCAGTAAACCCTGGTAGACTAACAAGTCACCAAGAGTTGGGGTGGGTCGAGAGGAGTAAAATTCCCAACAGTACTGTATGTTCTTCAGCTGTAGGTATTAAAAAGCAGAGAGTTAAAGTATGCCCTTCTTTAAAGGTGTGCTCAGGTATCACAGTAAAATTGGTTTATTTCGTTCAGAGATCAAGCTCTGACTTCCAGCGTGAAGTTCAGCACCTGACTCCTCTGACTTCTCTCAGCCTCTCCAAGTGGCTCTCTGCCCTAGAACCCAATGAAAGCCAAGTTCTAAAGCAGCAGCACAGCATCATTCAGTGTTGAAGCATGTCCGCCTGAGCAGGTGTGAACACGAACGTGCACCGCAGGCCAAAAAGAGCAGTGGAAGATGTGCAGAACTGTGGGAATTTGAGGTGGTGGTACGGAAAGACACCTAGTATGTTGGGACCGAGGTGCCAGGGGTGGATTTTGAAGAGAGATTATTTCTGCTCACTAGTTTGTGCCTCTTCTATTTTTATTTTTAATTTATCCCATTCATTTATATGAATCTCTGTTAGCCAAGTAAGATTGGAAATTTTGGAAATAGGTTGTGTGCAAGAGCATACCATTTAAATGTTTTCTAATTAAGCAGTATGTAATTGAGTAGCAGTTATTTTGCTCATTGTTTGCATTTTGAATTAGAATTTAATGGGGCCATTATATTTCATTGTATTAAATGTTTAAGATGCTTTAATTGGGAAGGTTAGACTGTGAGCTGTGGTCAGAGTCATCTTGTTTAATAGTATGACCTGGAGGCTGGTGATTCACTCACAGGCCTGGATTCAGTCACTCCTTAGAAGCTAAACTGGACTGAACTGGTTTAATGCTGGGAGGAGGCCTCCCCTTAGGGTTTGAAATGTTCTCCTAGGAAGTTGGATTAGCATTGACTAGTCTTTACATCCTGAGGGAGCAGAGTCCAGACACACGAGGTGTGTGTGTGCATATACCCAGGTGTGGGCTGTGTGTGTGTGTGGCCTGTGACCACACACACACACACACACACACACACACACAGCTCTGAAGGTTGTTAATTTTTACAAAACCCATGGTGTTTCAGTTAGTGAAGCAAAATCACATTGCTTATTTACTTTACCAAACGGACTCACAATAGTTGAACTCTGCAGAAATGGGTACTTCTAGCCATTATCACATCTAAAATTCTTTGAAGAGCTAATGCCCACTGCATGTAATGTATTGCATCTGTCCAGGTGATGAGTGTTAGTGTCTCACATCTGGTCACTAATTTTATTGTGTCCGTATTTTCACATACAACTTAGGGGATATAAATTGTCATTTAAATATTTAGAGGAAATTCATTCCTTCCTTCCTTCCTTCCTTCCTTCCTTCCTTCCTTCCTTCCTTCCTTCCTCCCTCCCTCCCTCCCTCCCTCCCTCCCTCCCTCCTTCCCTCCTCTACCTTCCTCTCCTTTCTTCCCTTTCTTCCTCCCTTCCTCTTTCCCTCCTGTCCCTCTTGCACAGATTACTTCATGGAAATTCCCTGTAATCCTAAAGTCCCATTTATTGAATGGAATCATTATAGTTAGGAAGGAAGGTACAACCCACATTCTCCTACTTCTATTTTTGAGGCAGACAACTGAAAAAGCTTCACAGCCTGAGCAGGAAGGTGGCTTGTCTGGCTGTCCTGCTCATGGAAGCCTGGTAAACCCAGTTTCCAGAGTAGGCGCTCCTTGACACATTTGTACCTTTTTTCTTGTATCTGTGATTTTTAAAAATGCTGCATAGTATTCTGTTGTGTGAATGTAACATTTATTTATAGTACCTTATTTATTTATAGTTGTTGCTTGCTATCAGAAATGTATAGAACTTTGTGTGCTCGGCAGATGTGTGTAGGGTAAGGCCTTAGAAGTGGAATTGCTAGGATAAAGGGTATTACCTTTAAACTTTTAAAGTTTATTTCTGAATAGCCTTCATCTGTACTACTGCCACTCCATGAAGCCTTTAAGAAAGACACATTTCCTAATTTGTTAATGGTTTTCTAGCAGGTCTAAATCCCATTATTTTTTTTTCTATTTTCTTTCACTTTACTCTTTTAATTCGCAAAGCTATTTATATTCAGCTTTTAAAGATGTACCAGAACTGAAGTGCAGGCTTATTTTTCCCTCTGCATGAAGCGTAGGCTCTTAGTATAAACATGAGTGTGTTAAAAGAGTTAAGAAGGGAAAGCCAGGCACGTGGTGCCCACTTGTAGCCCCATATACTCAGAAGGCTGAGACAGGATTGTAAATTTGAGACCAGCCTGGGAAGCTTAATGTAACTGTGCCTTGCAAGGAAAAACTAAAAGGGCTGAGGATGGAGCTCTGTATAGAGTGTATGTGTGAGGTCATGGCTCAATCCCCAGTTCCAAAGGAGGAGGAAGAGGGTTTGGGGGCAAAATGATTAAATAAATAGGTGTATTTCAGAGTGATGTGATCATTTAAAAAGTTAGAATGCCAGTGGTGGAGGCTGTCTTGATATAGCATATGTGAGTGTGCCTGCCTGTCACCATGCCAGTGTGATGAGCATTAGCACTTCCCTCCCCATCCGCTGCAGATGAACTAAAGATAGGCTAAAGATAGGGTGCTGGCTGGGAGCTCAGGCCGGCCCTAACACCTCTTCTTGCTTTGGAATCCCACAGGTACAAGTCCTTCATCCCACTTCCCTTCAACATTCTCTTACCTTTCTCTTCTGTTGAAAGAATAGCTGGCAGGTGTTTATGTAAATTTTTCAGAGGCCTATGTATTTGTTTGAACACTTGTTTTATTTTGACTTGTTTATAGATTCATATTCTCATCTTATTCTGTGGCATGAAATAGTTTAAGACTTTATTTTCTATCAGAGTGAAAATAAGTTGATCCTCACCTCACTATTTTAGGCAGGGGGTATTTATCCCCTTAGTCCCTAAGGTAAGAACTAAAATTAGCTCTTACCAGTTCACTAAAATACAGATACTAGAGGAGTTACTTCTCAGTCAAAACCAATATTATCTTCTATATTTATTAAAGTCTAGGAGGCTGTTAGGAGTTAGATGATTCTTTGTAAATTTAAAGTCACAATTCATTATCTTTTAATTATTGAAATTGTTAGATTCCAATCTTGAAAAATCCCTTCAACAAAGCTTGCTCTAAATTATAGTATTTCTAGTCTTTGCTCTCTGTCTTGTTTTAACAGAGTCCCTTTGTAGGGAGGAAAAAGGAAGAATATTTGAAATAAACTCAGACATCTAGTTTTGAGAACAGGGGAAGATTATCTTAATAGCTTGTTGCTACCTTGGAGTTCTTGGCTTTGTTTCTTTCAACGATGTGTGCCCAAATATGAGCATAGAGGAATGTCTACACCCTGTTACGTAACTGGTCTTCTGCATGCTCATATTTATTTGCTGGGGTATAGGGGAGGAGACCATTTTACAGATTTTTTTTTTTTTTGGAAGGGGAGGAGGTGGTGAAATGCTCATTGCACCAATAACAGTAGTAAGAATATGCTAAGTCTGAACTTGATTTGGTTGGAACAGTCATGTTCAGGAATTTGTTATGGTAACTGCTGTGCTGTCACAGCAGCGAGGCATGTGAATGCATATCCTCATTGTGTGCTCTGTGAAGAGCTGATGTTATGTGATATATGCTCTTTCATGTTTCTGTAAGCAGGTTGTGCTCTGGAGTATAGAGGTGGTTTTTAAGACCGCTCTCTAGGTAATTCCAGTATTTTACTTTTGTTCTAAACTTCCTGAGAATCCCTTTCAGTTCCTTGCAAACTGCTGAGGATGTAATTTTTCCCCAGCAAAGCTTGAGCCTGTGTGAGCTCAGCCATCTGCCTTGTCTGTACATGTCCCCAGGAGTGAAAGGCGCTGGAGAAAGTCACACTCCAGGGTAGATTAGTTTTATAGAACTTGAACAGCAGCAGCCTGGACTGGTCTGGCCAGCAGTCTTCCTGTCCGTGTTACTGACCCCTTCCCTCACATCATCTTTCTTTCTACACCTCTTCTTTGCTTTTATTAAATGCTCTCAGGGAAGAATCAAGACAGGAAATGGGAAGTTTTTCTGCTCTCAAAGGTTGAAACCCACCTTCGTTTGCATCCCTCCTCGTCACCTGTGTTCCCTGTTCATTCCAGCCATGCTCTGTCTACCCATCCTAAGCCAGTCCCTTCTTGTTGTGCTGTGGCTTCTTTTCAGTCTTTGCCTCAGAAACCTCCTTACTCATGTATATTCAGCGTTTCCCTTCAGGAGATGTTTCTCCTGGGATCTGAAGCATGCAGACACCTCTTCTGTTAATAAAATAGTCAACAGAAACACTCTTCCTTAACATCAGGCTTTTTGCCAGCTACTCCCTTCTCAAATTCCTCAAAAGAGTGTCTGTATCTGTACCTTTTTACAAACATCTTACTTTGTGACTTAATCATGAGTTCAAAATCTTTCTTTCGTGTGTTTGTGTCTTTTACCAAACTCTATCCCTGTTACCTTCAATGCAGGGTACACAGCTGATTCTTAATAAAATTCTACTGATTTAAAAAGAAAAAGCATGTATCCTCCTTCATTTCTTCACTTGGTATTTACTCTAATCTGGTTCTGTCTTAATAATCCACTAAAACACTTTTAGGGTCATGAGTGACTTTGATGTGACTAGAACAGTACACCTTTTTCAAGCCTCATATTACTACTTAGTATTTGACACTACCGGTAAAGAGCATTTCCAAAGAAAGAAATGCTCTTTACCAGTAGTGTTGCATTGTAGAGTTTCAGGGTTGCAAGTTTGACCTTTCTCTCTGTTGTCTCTCATCTATACCTCCAGCCTTGTTATTGAGATATAGATTGCATTCTTGAATTGATATTGTAGAATGAAATTCTGTGGGTTTGACCTTCTGAATATCTCCTGACCTCTCTAGTTCTCCCCATTACTGCCACATTCTTCTAGAAGCCATCATGTTCTTCTACGTGGATTCCATGGAGGTACCTGCACCATTTTAAATTTCTCCTCTATCTGATCCCAGATCTGATCATTTAATCTCTTATAATCCTCCTTAATGTACTTTAATGACTTTCCAAAGTTCTTAGGAAAAAAGTTTGCAATCCTTTAAGAAGTTCATGAGAATTGGCCTCCTCCTGGCACCTGGCCACCCGCTAACCTCACCTCTCATCAGGTTGCTGCTAACTCCTGGGGCTCCTGTAGTCAGGCTTTCTCCATCTGCAGAATGTACATATGCATTTCTCTCAGGTTTTCTCCTGGTGCCCTCCTGGACCTCTTCTGGAGCTCTGAGTGCTGCAGATATACAGGATCTATATAGTCTTAGTGCCTCTTTGGCAGATGCATGATTGATAATTAAATACTGAGTGAACTTGCTGATGATGAAGAATTTTGTATATGAAATATACCAAGTCATCAGGTTATGTCTTTTTTTTATGCCTTTTCATTGCACACTTTTGAGTAGATAAACACCTCTTAATAGCCTGTATACATTGTTGTGTATACTTAGATTCACAACTGCTTTGCCCTAAATCCTCTCTTGAGACCTTGAGCCTTTCATTTGTATTCTTCAAACCTTATGCCAGCAACAACCCATAATGCCCTCCCTGCCACGTCCTTACACATTTACAGGTGCTCTCTCGGTGTAATTGGAATTTTAGGTGATTTTGTTCTAACTTCTGTAATTCCTGATTTTCAGTTTTTGATAAGAAGAATTGAGACATAGGTTGCATGGTGTGTCTCCAAAGTCAAACTAAGAATAAGTTAGGACTAAAACACAGACACCTGAGTTTTGTTATTTTTTCCCACCTCAATATAGCCTTTTTTCTGCAATATGTAAAATTGTCTTTTAAAAATTAAAAATGGTTGTGCTAAGATACACATAAAATGTATCATCTCAGGCTAGGGATATAGCTCAGTTGGTAGAATGCTTGCCTTGCAAGTATAAGGCCCTGGGTTCAATCCCCAACACCCCCCCCCCTCCAAAACAAAAAGACTTAGTGACTGGTTTGTGGCTCAGTGGTAGAGTACTTGCCTAGCATGTGTGAGGTACCTGGGTTCAATTCTCAGCACCACATACAAATAAAGGACATCAACATCTAAAAAAATTAAAAGAGAAAAGATCTTGCTGACAAGACACTTAAGGGTCTTTGCGGAGGTTACTTCACAACCAAAGGGACTGGAATTAATAAAAATTTTTAAAAAATGTATCATCTCAACCATTTTTAAGTTCAGATGCATTAAGTACATTTATGTTATTAGGCAACTACCACCAGCAGCCATCTTCAGAACTCCTTTCTTCTTGTGTAACTGAAACTCTACACCCGTTAGATTCCTAACACCCTCTCACCCCAGCCCTTGGTTACCTGGACCATTCCACACTCTGAATTGTCTTTTTTTTTTTTTTTCCAATAATTGAGATAATAAATTGTTACTTTTCAAATGATCAGAGAACTCAAATCAGAAAATTAAATTGTATTTTTCTTCTTCTTCTTTTTTTTTTTAAACCCATGACCAAATGCTGTCTTCTCTAGACTTTGTCATTCTATAATGCATTCCAGAATTAGGCCAACACAAAATCTTATGCCCACTCAACACTAACTGATTGTTTTCTTGTGGATTTAAACAATGAACAGAAGCACTGGATAAGTTCTTTCTCTTCTACTAAGGACATAAGACACTAGGCAGTTACAGTTGTGGGTGCTTTGTGTGTGTTTTGTTATGTGGTTATGTGATAGTATTTTGTGGATTATTTTTCCTATACAAAATGTTCATAGTCTCAAAAGAAAAAGAATTATTAGAGATGAAGGATTCTAACATGGCTTTAATTCCCAAACTTGCCTTGTGAGAATTATCTGGGAGAGAGGGAGAGAAACTTGTTAAAATACACATAAGCAGGGCTTCCTCTCTATTCTTAATCTAGATTGCTTCTAACCCAAGTGTGGGAGACGTGGGTATGTCTATATCCCTGGGTACTGTTTTGGCAACCACCTGGAGCTTCATCTTATTTCTTACAGCTTGTTTTTCTGGGCATGTCTATAACCACACATGCACTTTGCATCTCTCTCATGTTCCTTTATGAGAATTGATATCATCATGGTCATTTTCCCCAGAACCAAAGCATAATTTTTCCATATTTTCTTCATTTTGAGTTCTCAGCTTCATATGGGATATTACTGTTTGATTAGTTCTGAGTTCATAATGCCAGCACAGTGCACTGACCACAGGCTTTGGACACAGAGAGACCTGGGTTTTAGTCTTGACTGTCCCAATCAGGTTTGTCTTTTGGATCAAGTTATGGAAACTTCTTATGCTTAAGTTTTTTCCTCTGTAAACTTGGGATCATAACAGAACCTACTGCTGAAGGTTGTTGAGAGCATTCAGTGAGGACGTTTTTGCATTCCTCCTCTTTCCCCAGGATTTATGAAGAAAATTCTCAAACATAGAAAGGCTGTTCACTGAGTAGCCCAAATCTAAGTATTTCTCTCCACTTAGGTAATTATGAAGTGTGAGCTGAATCAGTATAGGGAGCTGAATCAATCCAAAAAATCCTGTGAATTTCAATTACCTAATTTTTCATACTTTTAAAAGGAATCATGGTTTGGACCTGGACTTGGTGTTTCTCACATCTGTACTTTTAGCTGTTGTCACATTGTGGGTTCAGGATTGGTAGTGTTGTGTCGGTACTAACGTACACTTCTCTCAGCTTATTTCTCCCTTTCTTTTAGCTAACTTTAATCACTGTTCCACCTCGTGTGTTTCTGAGTGCTCTTTTTAAAAATTTTGGCTTTGTTCCATATTCATTACACCTGGGTGTATTAGTGTTTGGCATTGTGACATGGAAGCCTTAGGTAGTCTTGTGTGAATCTTCAGTCATTTGTAACACTGTGTAAACCATGTATCCCCATTGAGTCATACTTAATTTTAATGTGAGCTAATGCATTAATAATGTATATGAGGACTGGAAAATTACTTTGAGGGTCCTCAAAACATCTATCATACAACAGATTCCCTTGATGCAGGTAGAGAGTATTTAGGCTATATTAACATATATTCTCAGATATTCCTATACATGCATAAATACCCAAGTGTGTGTGTGTATGTAATATAGGGAGATTGCTTTTTAAACATGTGCTGTGTCAAAGATGAAACATTATTTTATCCAAAATTATTTTGTATTCTGGGAATAGCCATTTTCACTTAATTTTTTAATTTGTACATTATATTTACACTTAATGGGAATTTGTTGTTACATATTAGTACATGCACACAATATAATATTGTTTGGTCAGTATCATTCCACAGTGTTTCCTCTTTCCCTCTTCTACTCCCTTCCTCTGGTTCCTTTCTTCTGCTCTACTAATCTCCCTTTGATTTTTAGGAGATTTTCCTCAACTTCCCCTTTCCTTTTTCTCTCTGGCTTCCACATATGAGATAAAACACATTCTTTTCTGAATTGGCTTATTTCACTTAATGTTCTCAAGTTTCATCCATTTTTCTGCAAATGATCTGTTTTCATTCTTCTTTATGACTGAATAAAACTCCCTTGTGTATATATATTTCACATTTTCTTTATCATTTACCCATTGATGTGAACAACATCTAGGCTGGTTCCATAGATTGGCCATTGTGAATCGGGTGCTATAAATATGGCTATGCATGTACCACTGTAGTATGATGACTTTAACTCTTTAGGATAAAAACAGAGGAGTGCTATTGCTGGGTCATATGGGGGCTTCATGGCTAGACTCTTGAGGAACCGCCATACAGATTTCCATAGTGGTTGTACTAATTTACCATCTCACCAAAAGTGTTAAAGTGTTCCTTTTTCTTTACATTCCCTCCAGCATTTATTATTATTTGTATTCTTGAAGACTGCCATTTTGACTGGTGTGAGATGGAATCTCAGTATAGTTTTGATTTGCATTTTTTTTGATTGTGAGGGATGTTGAACATTTTTATGTATTTGTTGGTCACTTGTATTTCTTCTTTTGAGAAGTATCTGTTTAGTTCTTTTCCCCATTTATTGATTGGGTTATTTTTGGTTTTGGTGTTTTTTGAGTTCTTTATATATTCTGGATATTAATCCTCTGTCAGAAGAGTAGCTAGCAAAGATTTTCTCCTATTCTCTATGTTCCCTCTTCACGTTCTTCATTGTTTCCTTCACTGTGCAGAAGTTTTTTAATTTGATACCATCCCATTTATTAACTTTTGCATTATTTCCTGAGCGTTAGGGGTTCTATTGAGAAAGTTGTTGCTTGCATCTATATGTTAGGGTATTTTCTTCTAGGAGATGCATAGTTTCTGGTGTAATTCCTAGGTCTGTGATCCACTTTGAGTTGAGTCATGTACAGGGCAAGAGGTAAGGGTCTAAGTTTCATTCTTCTACACATGGATAACCAATTTTCCTAGCACCATTCATTTAAAAGACCATCTTTTCTCCAGTGTATGTTTTGGCACCTTTGTCAAGAATCAGGTGACATTACCTATGTGGGTTTGTCTTTTTGTTTTCTATTTTGTACCTTTGGTCTCCGTCTGTTTTTAATGTCAGTTTGCTGCATTTTTTGTTATTATAGCTTTGTAAAATAATTTGAAGTCAGATTTTCTAATATCTCCAGCATTGCTTTTTTTGGCTTAGAATTACTTTGGCTATTCTGGATCTTTTATTCTTCCAAATGAATTTTAGGACATTGGTATTTTGATGGAGATCGTATGCATCTGTATATTGCTTTTGGTAGTATGGCCGTTTTAATAGTATTAATTCTGCCCTGAACATGAGAGGTCTTTACATCTTCTTGTGTTCTTTAATTTCTTTCTTCAGTGTTCTCATTGTAGAGGTCTTTCACCTCCTTGGTTAGATTTATTCCTAGGATTTTCTTTCTTTTTCTGACATTTTTTAAATACTTTTGTTCTTTTGGCTGGGGGTGCACTGAGGATTGAACTCAGGGGTGCTTTATCACTAAGCTGTATTCCCAGCCTTTTTCATTTTTTAAAAAATTTTCAGTCAGGGTCTCACTAAGTTGCAGAGGGCCTTGTGAAGTTGTTGATACTGGCCTCAAACTTGCAATCGTCCTGCCTCAGTCTCTGGAGTTGCTGGGATTACAGGAGTTTTTAATACCTTTTTACCTTATAGTTTTTGAACAAATTAAGTATACTAAGCATGCATGTAAGTGATTTTCACTTTTTGGTCTCACTTCACTTTGTGACCTTCTTGGTTTTATACTTTTAATTTAAAATTTATGTCATCATCCTCTTCTATATTTACTTCTTTTCAAGCTGTTTTTAATCATTTATGGAAGACAAAATGAGTTACACAAATGAAAATTACAATCCATAAAGATTTAATCCATAAAGATTTAATTCATTATCATAGAATAACAAATGAGAATTAAAGTAGCCCTTTCTTCCCTACAAAATTATGAGTATATATTATTTTACATGACTGATATTTTTATAAAATAGGGAAGTTAGAACAGTTAATACTCAACTGTTTAACGTACAATACAGGAACATGGCCTTCTGTACTTTTAAGAGAGTCTAATGCTTTTTGGTTAGTCAATCCTAAGGTGGAAATGAAATTTCCTGCTAAAGTTCCACAAAGAAAGAGATGTTACAATGAAATGAAACCTTCAGAATTAAAAAAAAAATAGAAAGAAAGAAAACCTCTATGTATGAAAAATAGCTGAAGTTTTTAAAGATTGCATTATTCCAGTGAGAGTGTGAAGCAAGAAAGAGATAAAGAGCAGAGCACAGCCTCTTCTGGATTCTCAGGCAAGTAGAGTGGGGCACATTGCAAGACCAAAAATGGCCACAGTGCTTGGAGAGACCTGAGCACTAGAAGTTTGGAGACTTTCAAGCTCTTACCTTTTCACACTGATTTTTTGTTTTCTCCCTTTTCCTATTCTTGCTTAAAGAATTTTCTTTATTCTAGTCTTTAATGGAGGAGAACCTTGAGGGCTTTTGTTCCACTAAAGTGTTAAACATCAGGATAAAAGAGGTGACTTGTTCAGAACTCATTGTATTATGCAGCTGCTTTTGTGCTGCAAGGACTGTGTCATTCTGAAGGAAGTTTTATGTTTTATTCTCTTAGTCAAAAAACTTGATTCTTCAATGACTTTATTCATTCTCTCTGGGATTACTCAGTGTTTACTTTCTTTGCTAATGGCAGGGTTCTCATAATAACATGCTGTTTCTTGTTCTGATATTTGGCAGACTCAGAAAGGCTGGTTTTTATTTCTCCAAAATGTGTGAACTTCATGAAAACAAAACAATTTTTTAATGAAAGAACCTTAGGAATTTGTTTTTGTCTAGACTGTTACACATACCTGTTTAGTAAACTTGATGTTGGCAGATTGATTCTTCAACGTGATTCTGTGTGACTTTAAAAATGTTGTCTTTAGAGGTCTGTCATTTACCTCTATTGTCAGTGAATTTCTTGTTCCTGTAATGAATGTAGGATCCCTTGAGTGATCATACTGGTGGCATGTGAAAATCATTAAAGAATTTCCTAATAGTTTCCTTGGATATGAACACTTCAAAGTGCTAAGTGTAAGTAGACTTTTTTGGAAATCTGCTATATCACCAGATAAAAAGAAGAATAAAAATTACTGTCTACCTTTTCACAAAATAGATGATGTATTTTCAAAGATTTTCTTATGTAAATGATCTTTCAAATAGTCTCAAAATCATTTGCATGTCATTCCTCCCAGGCCACCCCTGAGCCCTCCCATCTTTCTGTGGTTCCCCAGTGATTATTTTGAGTGAACCTTCTAGCCTGTGGGGATTGTAGAGAGCCTTCCATTGCACGTTGATAAACAAGTTCTAACTGGTTGATTTTGGGGGTGGGTACTACTCTTTTTGGAGGCTTTGTTGTTTCCACATTTGTTTCTGTATTCTTTAATGCTTTGTTCTTGAGATCAAAGTTTCCTGACTAGCTTCTGGCCTTGAGCGACATTTCCATCTACCATGTTTTGCCACTTTCTATGCAAGAAGTATTTGAGAAGTGTTTTCCTGTCTCCTGTAGGTCGAAATTGCTTGAAAGTATCTCTCTTGATTAGAGTATCATGTAAGTCTCACAATTAGAAGGACATGAAGCCTGGTGTGTGTGGTGAGAGAAAGAGTATGAGCAGAGAGAATGAATGAAATCACTGAAGAATCAAGTTTTTGACTAAGAATAGTCACTTGTATGTTTGTAAAGTATACACTGGTGCTTGTTCTAGCCATTTTTTTATGGTTCTAATTACTAACTAACTTACCTACTTACCAACTAATTGGTAGATATCTGTCCAGGGTCTGCCGCGTTTATGTATTTCAGTAGGAAGATAAAATCCCAAAGTTTATTTGTCTACGGTTCTCACTGTCTTGGAGTTGACTGGTTGAGAGAAACAACATGTACATGTACACAGTGAATTAATAGGGTGCAAAGGTACCCAATTATCTTGGGTGATACACTGAGTGGTGCGGGCCAGGAGGAAAGGAGTCTGGTGGTGTGACATTGAACAGAGCACAAGCTTTCCATGATTGGGAGAAATATTGAAAGGATGCTGGTTGGACTGGAAGGATGCTCTTGGAGCAGTGGAACATAAATCCATTCAATGGAACAGATATTCATACATGTTCTGATGATGAGGAGTGTATGGACTTTATTGACAGTTACACATGTTCAAAGTTTTATATTTTCCTTCCTGTGTTTACTTTTGGCACACACAAATTTCTGAGGTAAGTAAGCAGTGTTAAATGTTTGAAGAAAATCTCTGGTTTTTAACACTGTGTTAGTATTGATATTTGTAAAAATTGTTGTGTAAATAGATGCACATGTAAGCATAAGGTTGAATTACCATGTTAAAAAACTTATTAACACAATGAACTTTTTCCTAGGCCGGACCTGATAGACATGAATACTGTTGCTGTTCAAAGCAACCTTGCAAATTTAGAGCACGCTTTTTATGTAGCAGAAAAAATTGGTGTCATAAGACTTCTGGACCCCGAAGGTGAGTTGTTTTCATGTCTGTATGTGGACTGGCATGAAAGTTGTTCAAAACCAAACCATCAATGTCATGAAATAAATAATTTATGTTGCCATTTTTAGATGTTGATGTCTCTTCACCTGATGAAAAATCAGTAATAACTTATGTGTCATCTCTCTATGATGCATTTCCTAAAGTCCCTGAAGGTGGCGAAGGCATCGGAGCAAATGTGAGTACTGAGTTTTCTGCATTAGAAGGTTCTGATTTGGTGATCACCATTGACTGAATTCTTTGACAGTTCTTTTTCCTATTTTTAAATGTCAAATATATTTAGAAGAATTTGAGTTAATGCACTGTTTGATAATATATGTATTTCATGGCATCATTCTACCATTAAGATTAAAGTATAACTAGAAAAATTTTCTCTCTCATAAGTAAAATAACCTATTCAGAGTAATAGTTCATTTCATAAATAAAAGCTATAAACCACTGATATTTGAAGATTTTCATTTTTAGCTTTGCTGCTGTTTTATAAATGCTCTATTTCCTATCCTGTATGTATAGGGTAATCTCACTTTTGAAAGCAGTTTCAAGTTTATTAACTCATGTGGCCCCATGAAATAAGTTGACTAGATAGTTTTCTGATTTAAAGGAGGAGTATAGCAGAGAGGTTATTGGATTTCACTGTATTAACAGAGCTAGGTCTCTGGCATGTAGCTCTGGATATTTTGTCTTCCTTAGATCGCTGTTACTCAAAGCTGATGTATGCAATTTAATTCAGTCATGCATTTGGTAGTGGTCATGCTAACAAGTGCTTGTGCCTTTCTGAGTGAGAACAGGACACAGTGTGTGTTCTGCATTGGGGATGATCCCCCTTGACCCTGGGCTTCATCCCTCTTCCTGCAGATACCTTTTCTTCCTTGCTTTGAAGATATAGGAGCTTACCTTGTGGGCAACTTTTTCTGGTCTCTTATGTCACCTCTGTGTGCTGTTGGTTCTAGACCTATTTGCATTCTCTTACTCTTGTTCTTCCAAAGTCTTATCCTTTTTGGATCCCTAAGTAACTTGTTCCCATGCTTGTCCTCTCACAATTCAATGTTGAATGTTGCTTCAGAATGTTTCTTGTGGCTGTTATTTGCATTATCTTCTTGTTACCTCCACCCTACTCCTGCCTCTTATTCATCTGCATTAGAACTAGGATGATAGCTTATGTGTTTTGTCTCCATTGTTTTTCTTTCTTCTTATCACCTCTGCTTATGATTGCCAAACTAACCAGCCTAAAATCTGATGTCTTTAACTTGAAAACATATAGTAGCATCATATTGTTCACAAGGTTAAATCCAGTTGGATGCCCTGACATTCAAAGCTCTGTATATATTAATTCTGCTTACCTGCATTTTTGACTGTGATTTTCCAGCATGAGCAGTTTACTGGTAGCCAAGGCATTTCCATTTCAGGATCCTCACTCACTCAGGATTCCTTTGTCGTTTATCCACACTCTCCATGGCCTCTCCCAGCAACACAGATACTTCTGGTCATTGCGAAAGTGCTTACAGGCTGCCTTTCCCAGATGCCTTCAGTGGGTCTTTCAAAGCACACAGATACTCAAAGGATTCTTACCTCAATTTCTAGCATATACTACCTGTTTTTCAATTATTTGAATGTTTAATTAAATACTGCTTTTGCAGAAGTGTTTATACTATGAATCTTCCCTGGCTTCTAATTAGACAATAACTCCTTGACAATAGGTTTTATGTCCTGAAGTTTTAGTTTTTATCACAGCACAAGCACAATCTTTAAACATAATAAGGATTCATCAAATGCTTAATTGAACCTATCAGTTGGCCATCTTCCAGTTTCTTCCCTTTGTAAAAAGGCTGCTTGATGAGTACTTGACTATACCATATCCAATTCATTCCTGTCTGGTTTCCTACATATTGTATAACTCCTTTCAGTGTCCTATCCAATGAATTGGATATGCAGTGGGCATTCAAGATGGTTGGCAGAGATGTCTAGCCTGGCTTGTGCAAGCTGTTACTTACCCTTTTTTGAACCCTGGGAAACACTCCAAGTTGATAATGACATTTTTCTCTACAGAACTTGGATGGCATCTCAGAAGCCTCCTCAACACCTTGAGGAGCACTATCTTTGGATCAGAACTGGCACTCATTAGGCTGTTGTTGGTGGCCAGATGTTGATAGCATATTTTTTAAAGCTGTTTGTGTGGAAAGGATTATGACTGAGTAGAAAGAAAACATTTAGTTGGTTCTCTCTGTCCAGCTTCAAGACAAGTGAATTCACAGAATGACTTCTGACTAAATTGTGTTAGGTATGAATATTATCTACAGACATGAACTTTTTCTGTAATTTCATTATTTTAGGATGTTGAAGTCAAATGGATTGAATACCAGAATATGGTGAACTACCTCATCCAGTGGATTAGACACCATGTGACCACAATGTCAGAGAGAACATTTCCTAATAATCCTGTAGAACTAAAGGTTGGTGCCATAGAGGAGTCAAGTAGGGTTGATATTTTTTTTTATTATATCTTTATGGTGAGTAGGATTGATTTCATGATAAACTTTTAACTAAAGCTTGAGCAATTCCATAATTTTAGAAACTCAAGAAAGCTGCTATTGGTGGGCCACTACTTGGCAGGGAAATGTTTTTACTCATTTCCCTTTTTTACAGAGAAAATGAAGGTAAATGTTAATAATCAAAACTTGATAGCAACAACATCTTTGAAAAATTTATAGTCCCCAAGTTTTGGTTTGTTGAGAGTGTACAGGTGTAATTTGAGAAAGTCTCTGGAACTAACATTGACAAATTGGTTTTGGTGGGTGGGCAATGCTTGGAGCTTACCAGATGGTGTGACAGGAGGGCCTGTGGGAAGCTTGCTCTCTCTCACACAAACACACAGGACAGTGGTTGGGAGCATATCTCTGCGTGAATCCTCTTAGAAACTGCCTCAGAGGCGTCTTTGGTGGAGTACAATGTATATCCTGAATTTCACCATGAATTCGAAAATGTTTATCTCATTTCCAGTACAAATGAATCCAGAATAGACCCTCAGTAGGCTCTTTAGTGGCCAAATGGATTAGCAAAACATTTGCTAATTCTGAAAAACTTAGGTCAAGCTTTTTGAGGCAAAGATATTATAGAACTGTAAATCACATTATAGGTAGGTACCCTTATCCAAGAATGCATGATAGGGGAATACTCTCATTTTGTACATTTGGATATGAAAGAGCAAAGCATTTTTTTTAATTTTTAAAACCAGTAGTGTGAATATTGACTCCAAAGCCTCAACTCTTTGATTTGTAAGCTTTGTTTTGATGATCAGACTGGAATCACAAAAACTAATAACCCAGGGTGGGCCCCATTAAAAGGTATTTGTTGTGCTCAGGCATTTGTCGGGAACATCTGTGGCACAGCTCTTATTCACATTGCCACAGGGAGTTTGTCCTTGGCATGAAATCACTTGGCGTCTGTTGATCCGAAGCTTTTTCAACGTATTCTCACATTGTTTGTATGACATCTTTCTATATGGACATGAACTTTTACAAAGTGGGAAAGCTTTTTCCTTGTACTACCAGGTGGTGCCCCAAGCAGTGTTTAGCACATGTACCATTCAGTGCTTAATGACCAACAGACATCCTAAAGACTGCATTCCCAGTTCAAAACAAATTTCAGGTTTCATGTTCAGATACACCTATTTCCAAATGGATTCCTTTTGTCTGGGCCCCTGGGTTAATTTGTATTGGCTCTGATTATTACAGATTCTTCAGGTTGTGGAAGAAGTTTGACCACACATATTACTTGCTAATGCCTATGATATGACATACATGGAAAAGAAAATATTTTTGTGAGGAAATGCCAGATAAAGCTATTAGGCAGCAAGTCATTGAATGAAATCCTGCAGAAGTGTGTCTGCCTGATGATGTATAGGGTCTTGTTTTAATGCAGCACAAATTAGGATGAAATAATTAGTACACAGTTGTTAAATATGAAGATGTTTATCTACATAATTTCAATGAAGGACCTTTTTAATAAATGTAATAAATTATATTCTGGAGAGTCCCAAATTAATATCTACAAGAAAGATGATAATTTAATTATTTGATTGAAACTAATATAATAATAGCATCATTAACTAATAGTATCTACCTTCATTTACTTTAAAAAATCTGTTCAAGCCAGATGTGGTAGTGCATGTCTGTAATTCCAGCTACCTGAGAGGCTGAGGAGGAGGATTGCAAGTTCAAGACCACTCTGGAAACTTAACAAGAGTTTGTCTAAAAAAAAAAATTAAAAAGAGGCTGGAGATGTAGCTTAGTAGTAGACTCACCCTGGGTTCAATTCTCAGTACTATAAACAACAATAACAACAACAACAAACTATTTAAATTGGCCAATGGGACATTGAAATCCAATTTTAGTCCTACTTAGCTGCTAAGAATTCTGTTTTCAAGGATATAACCAGGAAATAGAGTAGGATTTTTTTTCCTTCCTTTATAGGATTTGCATCAAATTATTTTCCCATAAACTGGTAACTGAATAAGTCAGTGAAATAAGTTTAGCATTTGAAAAATGCATCTTTTAAAGAATAGGACAATAAGAGATTTTTCGTAGAGCTATAATAAAACCTGTCAATTTTTTTTTTTTATTATCTAGGTTCCTGTGTGGTACATGCTGAATCTGGCTCATATCAGTAATTGCACTCTTGTCAAATCTTGTATAACCAGGCTACCAACTGGATAGGAATTGTCCTTAACTGTGTATTTCATAAAGGAATTTCACTGAATGCTTATTGCTTAGTAAATGGCATTTGCAGGTGACATAATGAGATAATGAAAATGTATTTTTGAAGTTTGACCTTTAACTTATTTTCCTTCTCATTTTAGGCACTTTATAATCAGTATTTACAGTTTAAAGAAACAGAAATCCCCCCAAAAGAGACAGAAAAATCAAAAATTAAACGCCTATATAAACTATTGGAGGTAAGCTGAAGTTTCTTTTGTATTGTCATGCATAATCTTTTTTTTTTTTAAATGTCTTTGCTTCACATTAAAGTTTTTTCCCCCCCTCAAGATTTGGATAGAATTTGGACGCATCAAACTCCTTCAAGGTTATCATCCAAATGATATAGAAAAAGAATGGGGAAAACTCATTATTGCCATGCTCGAGAGGGAAAAGGCACTTCGCCCAGAAGTGGAAAGGTAGGATGGATGTTTTGCTGCTGTGGGCATCAGGGGGAGGGATGCCGTTTGCTCTTGAAGAAAGACCTTAGTTTTAAAGCTGGGTAGGCAAGAGGACCCATATTTACCTTTTCCATTAACTTGGTCCTATCACCTTGGATAAGTCATAGTCTTTCTGATCCTAAATGTCCTTATCTAGGAAACTCTAAGTTGTTGTGTTTTTTTTTTTTTTTTGCAGTGCTGGGGATTGAACCCATTGCTTTGTGTTTGTGAGGCAAACATTCTGCCAACTGAGCTATATCCCCAGCCCTGGAAACTCTGATATTTTAAAGACTAAAATAGTTCAGTGAAATAATTATATAAAGGACTTTGTATGCTGGACTCATATGTGACATCTCATCTAATAAGGTGTTATAGTTTAAAAACAATCAAAAGTACCCAAAGGAATTTTTCCAGGTGTCCTTAAGTCACTGAGACCTAAATCTGGAAGCTCCTAGGTTAGCAATTTTTAAAATTTCTTCTTGAATTTTTGGCCCTGGACCTCTTTCTGCAGGTCTGTGGAAATCAATATCTAACCTTGCCTCCATTTCAAGGGCAGTGGGTTCAGATCTAAAAAATACTCAGTAAATGTCAGCCCAGATTCCTTTTCTGCCATTTTGTACAAATCTGTTTGCCCTATGAAATCACCACTGGCTATTACTATGTTCCTGTCAGTACTATTGCCCAGAAAGATAACATTTAATCTTCAGGAAACATTTGTTGAGTGGATTTTATTTTTTATTTCTTTATTTATTCATAAATATTTGCATGCAAATATTTGCATGCATGCCTGCAAAAATTTATTTATTTATGCTTGCATGCAGTGGTGGGGATGGAACCTGGTACATGCTAAGCAAGCGAGTACTCTACCCCTGAGCTGCATCCCCAGCCCTGTTGGATGAATTTGTTTCCCATATAGTCCTTGCCTCTCAGCCTGATTGTGGTATGTGGGAATAGTGATCTGTGTTCCTCATTAGCTGTGAGGTCCATAGGCACCATGCTTTATAGCCCAGGGCCTGTGTGGTAAGGCACACCTCACTGACCTCCTTGCTCTCTGCAGAGCAGGCTCTCTTTCAGGAGTTCTCATGTGCTGAGATAGCAACTCCCCCTCTGCCCCATACACAGGGTGTTTGCACATTCTGTTCCTTTGCTGGGAGTTTGTTTTCTCCTCCCTGTCTCTCTTTACTCTTTACCCCAGCTTCAGTGTTAACTTCCTCTAGAAGCTTTTCATGGTCTTCTAGTCTGCTTCACATATCTTGCTTATAATTCTCACATTTTACCTGTATTTTCTTTCATAGCACTTTTCTTGGTTGTAATTTTTTTTTTATTTTTCTTTGATCAAGTACTACTTTTTCCTTAGATATTGGCTCCAAGAATATGGAGTCAGACACTTGTTTTAAAAGACTTTTGTGTTGTCAGTGCTTAACGTGGTATCTGGCACATAGTCCACGTGCTCAGTATAGTGAAGTTCTTAATCTCTCACACATTGACTTCACTGTTGTTAGAACATGAAATAATGTATTGAAGATACAAGGGAAAGTTCAGCTTTTCAACTTTATTAAATTACTGATTATAGTCTTGTTAATGCTTAGCATTACAACTGTATAACTGGATCATTAGAATCAAAATGTACTTGAAATATGCAGGCCGAAGCTTTTATGGAGGAGGTAATTTTGTAAAAGAAGATGCTAAACTAATCATCTGAAGTACTGGAAGGTACAGAATAGACTTTCATGCATTACAATAGTAGCTAAATTTTAATATATGTGTCTTAAACTACTTTGTGTTGCAACAACAAATACCACAGACTGAATGACTTTAAAAAAAATAAGGAATTTATTTCTCATGGTTCTAGAGGTTGGGAAGTCCAGTATGGTGCTTACATCTGGTGAGGGCTTCTGTGCTGCATTATTCCTTGGTGGAAGGAGGAAAGGCAAGAAAGATAGAGTGTGTACACATTTGTGTGTGCATATACGCACATGAACTGGCAAGCATTCACGTGCACAGAGAAGGCCAAAGTCAGTTTTGTCAGGAACCCACTGCTATGGTAAACCAGTCCTTCAATAATGGCATTAATTACTTATGAGGGCAGAGCCTTTTGATCTAATCACCATTTATAAGTCCCACCATTCAACACTGCTGCATTAGTGATTAAGTTCGCAGTATAAGAACTTTGGGTAACATATTCAAACCATGAAAATATGTTAACAAAATAATACAGTTAAGATTTCAAGGCCCAGGAGCCAGTGAATCCTGGATTAGGCTTGTTAACTCAGCTTGCAAGTTGTGTGATCTTAGACAAGTTCTTTAAATCTCTGAGCTTCAGTTTTCTCATTTGTGAACAGGATATAAGAGTACCAACAACATTTGGTGGTTTATGAGTTATGAGATAAGGTAATGTATGTAAAATGATTAATTTTCTGGCACACAGTAATTGCTTAATAAATGTTAAGTACTACTATTACTTATTGAATTGTTCTGTGTACTCATAGTATTTGATATAGTGTTCTCAAATTTCCCCTTTCTTGCCTTTTGAAAATTATTTAACTTTAGAGTAGAGAAGCAACAGCTTGGCTTTGTAGTGTTGCAGGTAGGAAAATATTTAGAAGCATGATTGGAAAGATGTCTTTATTTTTCTTGACACAACAAGTCTTTTGGCATTGACTATAAATCGCAAATAACAGCTATTTGACAGAATGTGTAAAAGACATATAGGAAAGAGCCAGTGCTCTTGTGCTATGTAACAGCCTATAGGAAAGAAAAACAAGCACAGACAAATTACATTTGCAAGCATTCATTGATAGTCTACTTAGCACCTTGGCTTTAAAAAATACAACATAACTATAGTAGCTGAGATGTGACATCGCTGAGAGTATGGCATATAAAGGTAAATGGATAATTTTCCAGTTAATTTAATCTTATGAGTAATTGACATGGTGATTAAAATGGAAATGTACTTTGTT
This sequence comes from Glaucomys volans, assembly GCA_020662805.1. Classification (NCBI taxonomy): domain Eukaryota; kingdom Metazoa; phylum Chordata; class Mammalia; order Rodentia; family Sciuridae; genus Glaucomys; species Glaucomys volans. The sequence goes on along the minus strand of JAJEJO010000706.1, from coordinate 281,061 downwards.
TTTCATCAGATTTGAATGTCTATGAGTACTTGATTATTTCCAGCTTTTTGCCTCCTGTAATTCAGAACAAAACCGGTCCTTTGCAGAAGAAAGGCTATGATTAAATATTTGTTCTTTTAACTGGGGATTGGTATTGACAAACTAACCTTCACTCATTGTATCTGGGCTTCTGTGAGGCATTGGAGTTGTTTTTTAGGTGGTTTCAATTGGATGATTCATAGTGAAAGTATTTGGCCTATCTTTTCCAGTGACGCCCCAATCATCCTGCTTTGTCTGTACTTGCAGGCTTTTAATGCAAGCTACAAAAGACAAACCTCAGCGAGCAAACCAATGGCTGTAGGCGAGATTCTTCTGAATAGTTATCAGCATATTATTTGCTGCATGTTGCATATGCATGTGGAAGCATATTTAAGGGAGCTGGTCAAGCTGTTAAATTCAGCTGCCACTTTTCATCGGTCGATAGAGCTTTTTCCAGACCTTCTAATTTTTAGTCAACTTTTAATGGTCAAAGAACATTATTTAAGGACTAAAAATGCACAGTAGTAGTTACAGTTACCGTAGCAGTGATTCTGTGTTTAGTAACACGACCAGCACTCGAACCAGTCTTGATTCTAATGAAAATCTTCTCTCAGTTCATTGTGGTCCAACACTGATCAACTCCTGCATTAGCTTCGGCAATGAATCCTTTGATGGACACAGGTATTGAACTGTTGGTGTGGGAATGAGTTTTACTCTCTGCTGGTTAACATTTTTCAGGGATGGTGAGCTATTGGACTTCAAAGGAAAATACTTTCTTTTGTCCCTTGTTTTAGGTTGGAAATGCTGCAGCAGATTGCCAACCGAGTTCAGAGGGACAGTATCATCTGTGAAGACAAACTGATACTTGCCCGAAATGCTCTCCAATCTGTAAGTTAACTTTAGGAGTGACTGGGTTGCTGTTAAGGGGTCACTGTGTGTTTGGATGAAATAAAACTTTTGCATAACGTTTAGTTTATTTCTTGGTATATGTCCTCCACTGAAACTTCTGGGGATTGGTTATTGTTTGCTCCTGAGGGACAGTGAACAAAGGGAAAACAATTTTGAACCAAAAGGAAAAACAAAGAAAACCCAAGTAGGCTTCTCTTTCAGTATTTGGAGTTTTAAATTTAAGGCAAGTTTTAACACTTGTATCACAGAATTAATATTGACTTCTTTTCAATACAGGATTCTAAAAGGTTGGAATCAGGGGTACAATTTCAAAATGAAGCAGAAATTGCTGGGTACTTAGTTGAATCTGAGAACCTTTTACGCCAGCATGTGATTGATGTACAGATTCTTCTTGATGGAAAGTACTACCAGGCAGATCAGTTGGTACAGAGGTGAGAGTGCTGCTTATTCCTGCCTTGTCCTTCTGAATAGCTGTTCTTGGGTGCTTGCAATAGGTGTTCTTGGGTGTTTCTTCCTTGAAAAGATTATCACATTATTCCTGGTATATTTTGGCATGTTAGGTAGATGTTTGTTCTTCAAAGATCAGTTTTAGAAAAAAATGTGATATGTATAATACTTACTGCCACAGTAACTAATGTACTTAAAAAATGATTATTTTAAATGCATGTATCTTAATTATGTGCATCAAAAATATTCATATTTGGGAATGGAGATGTAGCTCAATGGTAGAGTGTAAGGCCCTGGGTTTGATTCCCAGTACTATATCTGTCTGTGTATCTATCTATTTTTATCATGTGTGACAGTTGAAAAGGAAAAATAAGAAAAGTATTGTTTTTAATTCATTTTTTTAGGTTTGTGTTTATCCTATCGGAAAATGTTCATGACAGAGTGTTGGAAAAGTATATATTTCTGAGAAGTGGGTTTGGGTATAGGAATGAAATCTTTTAGGCTACAGCAGGGTCTGTGCCTGTCTGTCTTTCTGTCTCTCTCTATATGTATATATATACACATACACATATATATATATACACACATATATATACACATACATGTATATGTGTATATAGATAGATGAAAGCAAAATTTAAATCATGTTTGACCCCAGCAGTTTTACTTTTAAGATTTTATAGTAATTAAAAATATGAATAGTAAATAAAAATAGAAAAAAAAAAGCTTTATGTGCATGCCATAAATATTTTGTAATAAAAGTTTGGAATTTTTCTGAATATCAAATAACAGGAGAATTATTACATTATAGTATAGTAATTATATTCCTTGTAAGTGATATTTATAAAGACTAATAATATGGAAAGTGCTCAAAACTAAACATTCAGCAAAAAAGACAATGATGCAAAATTTTGCCAATATGATTACAATGATTGCTTTTAAGTAGGCTTTATTTATTGGAGCAGTTGAAATTTACAGAAAAATTTAATTTAAAGTAAGTTCTTAGATGCCCGTATCGCTTCCCCTGTCATTAACATCTTGAGTTAGTGGTATATTAGAATTAATCAGCAGTATTGATACATTATTATTAAATCATAGTCCATAGCTTACATTAGGGTTCACTCTTTATAACAACTGCCTTTTATATTGTGCCTTATTCCTTTTGATTTTCTTTTCAGGATTGCAAAACTGCGTGATGAAATTATGGCCTTAAGGAATGAGTGTTCCTCAGTGTACAGCAAAGGACGCATGCTGACGACGGAACAGACCAAGCTCATGATATCAGGAATCACTCAGAGTTTAAACTCAGGATTTGCACAGACCTTAAACCCCTCTCTGAACTCAGGACTGACCCAGAGTTTAACCCCATCCCTGACCTCTTCTAGTGTGACTTCTGGCCTGTCATCAGGGATGACGTCCCGCCTGACTCCATCTGTCACTCCGGCTTATACACCTGGTTTCCCTTCAGGATTAGTTCCAAATTTTGGTTCAGGAGTAGAGTCAAATTCTTTGCAGACTCTGAAATTGATGCAGATCCGAAAACCCCTTCTGAAGTCTTCTTTGCTGGATCAGAATTTAACAGAAGAGGAAGTCAACATGAAATTTGTTCAGGATCTTTTGAATTGGGTTGATGAGATGCAGGTAAGAGTGTTTTTACTTGAGTATTTTAGTCTTTACTGCTGTCAAGTTGTTTTTTTAACCTAATATTTTGCTGTTAAAGGTGCAGCTGGACCGCACTGAATGGGGCTCAGATTTGCCAAGTGTTGAAAGCCATTTAGAAAATCATAAAAATGTTCACCGAGCTATTGAAGAATTTGAATCTAGCCTTAAAGAAGCTAAAATCAGTGAGGTATGTGTATTTGAAATTTGTATATATTTCATTGTAGTTTACTATTGTTTTGCTCTTTACATAAAGATTCTGTAATTCAATAATAGATACATCAGATGAGAGTCAGAATTCCTTAAGATACTTAATCTTGATGTCTTTTTATCCCTTCTTACAGATTCAAATGACAGCACCTCTTAAGCTAACCTATGCAGAAAAGTTGCACAGATTAGAGAGTCAGTATGCAAAACTCTTGGTAAGTTTCTTTTGTTTTGTTTTTTTAAACTTCTGTTTTTCTTATCTCTGTTTGCCTGAGATATGATTCTAGCATCTTGTAATGATTTTTGTTATAAAGAACACATCCAGGAATCAAGAACGGCACCTTGATACACTCCATAATTTTGTAAGTCGAGCAACTAAAGAACTTATTTGGTTAAATGAAAAAGAGGAGGAGGAAGTTGCTTATGATTGGAGTGAGAGAAATACCAACATAGCTCGGAAGAAAGATTATCATGCTGTAAGTGCAACCTTTGTCCTTGCGTGCTAAAGTTGAATTTCAGGTTTAGATCTTTTTTCTAACACATTTCTTAATTCTTTCTTAAATTAGGAATTAATGAGAGAACTTGATCAAAAGGAAGAAAATATTAAATCAGTTCAGGAGGTAGCAGAACAGCTCCTTCTGGAAAATCACCCAGCCCGGTTAACTATTGAGGTGAGTCAGAAGGTATAAAGGTCTGGGTTGAATGTTGTTATGGGAGTGTAACCCTCAAAGAATAATTCCATTGCTGAAAAGATATAAACTACCCAACTTACTACCACCTGGCTGAAAAATAATGTTTCTGACAATGGTACTGACACTTGCCTTCAGTTTTCTTGCTCTAAGTGTGTCACCTATCATTTAGGTACCTTTGTCAACTCCTGCGGCCATGGTGATTTATTTCTGTAAACATGAATGACCTTGTCTTAACTTTGACATTTTACTTTTTTCCCAACTCTGTGATATTGCACAAATGATCCCTAACAAAAATGGGCTATGTTGCCTCAATAGAGTTGTGGTAAAAATGAGAAGAAAAAATTTCCTCTTACTACTGAGTATAGTTCTTGTATTATATTGTCAAGAAATATGATGTTATGATTTAATTTAATACTTTTACATATGATAAGGTTTTTTGAGTGATACTGGGATAGCATCCTCCTCATAGTGTGGAGTGAACATCTCAGATGCAGAAGTAGACAGTTGATGTGGAATTTGCAGGTTGCTTGTGCAGTTTCCAATTTTCAGGTCTGATCTGCATTAGATAGATGTAGTGACTTTTGACTGTGAAGGGGGATCATGTAAGAGGGTAGGGAGCATCACCAGGGACAGACAGATGTGACATGTTGCCAGGATGAAAAAGTGCTATGTGTAAAAGCTGGCATGCTTCACACTTACATTTGAGGGAAAGGATCTTATCACCTTTATTCTCTGACATCATCAGTACAGAAAATATTAGTAAAATTCTAGGCCTCAGTAGGAAGTTAGGAATGTTTGACTTTCTTTCACATAAATTAAGATTTTTGTATCCACATGAACTGCCATGAATGAATTAAAGACTTGGAAGAGTAGGAGAAGAAACTAGCATAATGAGGGGTCTGGCTATACTTTTATACAATAATAATCTAAAAATATATTCCTTAGGGTGGAGAGGTGAAAGCTGTTGGAAAATAGAATTTTCATGGGAATGGAAAGTGCAAATGTGAATCTGATTACTTTTACATAGAAATGATAATCTAACTAAAAGTTTCTTAAGGAGTAAAATGAAGCCTTAGTCATCTCTATGACCCCATTGGCCTGTCTATTGTAGATTATAGGTAGATGAATAATACTTGGTTAATTATCAACACTACTTCATATTTTGTGCTAAAAAATCCTAGAGATGTGACAGTGCACAGTGATACTCCAGTTTACTCAAAGTAACTTAATTTGAGGAGTTGGGGTATAATTTAGAGGCGGAGCATGTGCTTATCATGCATAAGGCCCTGCGTTCAAAATTCCCAGCACCAGAAATGAAGAACACACACACACATACACACACAAAACAACTTGATTTGGGGGAGCAGATAATGTGATTGTAATATAATGCCAGATTTCCATTGCCACACAGTACATTCCATCCAGAAAGTCCTCCTGAACATCCGCTCTGCAGAAATGAGTTGTTCCTGATAGAGGAAAAAAATGACAAATGCTTGAAATAGTTGTGCAAGTGTCTAGAGCTCCCCCTCCTGGAAGTCAGTGAATTGCACCTCAGGCATAAAAATGTTGGATTTTTTTTTTACATTTTTTGCCCTCTTGAAAGATACACTTTGTGTTAAATAAAAGTTTAAGTAACAGATTTTCAAATTTAAAATTCCTAGTATTATCGTTATTATAACTCCAAATTACACAGATACGAAAGAGTATGCCTCTTTTCCCATCCTCCCCAATCCTTTCCTCGGCAAAAACAAAGAGGAAAATTACAGAACAATCTGTTTCTGTTAGAAGGTATATTTTATGATTCAGTAATGTAAAAATTCAGAGACAGGGAAGATGAAGTCGTCCTGGAGGAAAGCATGGGTGAGGATTCCACCCTGCAGGTGTAAGGGGTAGTGAAAAAGGAGTAAATTAAAGGTTTGGTTTTCTAAATAGGAGTGATATCTTGCATTTATTTCAAATGTTAAATATTTTTCATGCAAAAATAACCAGAGTTAACTTTTTCCTTGTCTTTTAAGTAAAAATTTCAAGAAGTTTAAAATTTGAGAGAACTCACCTGTACTGATTTTAAAACTTAATGTGTAAACTTTAGGACTGGTTGTACAAGTGAGAACTCAGATAAGAGGAACATTTTACTACCCTGATTTTCAAGTCTCATACTGTTAAAGCAATTTAGCACTTATTTAGATAGCATTTTATCATTAAAAAACATCAGTGTGATTGTACCTATTTTGTTGTTGCAGTGCTGGGGATTGAACCCTGGCCTGGTGCATGCTGAGGACTCTCACTGGACTGCCTTCCCAGCACTGCAAGTACCTTATTCTCTCCATTGGTTTTAATGGCTGTGTTTTGTCTTGAAGGCCTATAGAGCGGCCATGCAGACTCAGTGGAGCTGGATCTTGCAACTCTGCCAGTGTGTGGAGCAGCACATAAAGGAGAACACTGCATATTTTGAGGTGTGTGATTAGAACCAGAACTCCAGTAGATAGCATAGTGATTTGGGCTGACTTGCAGAAATCTGCTTCATAAGTTATTAAGGTACATAAGCATGCTCATAAGCATGTGATGTGCAGAAGGAATAAATGGAAATGTTTTCTTTGTAGGATGTAAGGGTTAATTTCATGTCCTGAAAAGAGAGATTGCAGCATTCTGTTAAAAAAAAAAAAGAAAAATTATTTAACAACTACTTTAAGCTGAATGTGGTGGCACACACACACTCCTGAGTCCCAGGGACTTAGGAGGCTAAGGCAGGAGGATCACAAATTGAAGGCCAGTCTCAGCATCTTAGTGAGACCCTGTCTCAAAAGTTCAAGTGTTTTTGACTCATGGAAGGATGTAGCTATTAAGCTATCTTGTGCTTTTATTCTGTTCTTGCTTAATAAGAGGTACACACAGGGCCTGAGAACCCAAACTTGATAACTGTGTGCTTTACTTTTAGCATTTAACATGCTCTGACTGACAAGTTCTGTCTTTCCATAGTTTTTCAACGATGCCAAAGAAGCTACTGATTACTTAAGGAATCTAAAAGACGCCATTCAGCGGAAGTATAGCTGTGATAGATCCAGCAGCATACATAAGCTGGAAGACCTTGTTCAGGAATCAATGGTACTAATGCAAAAACCCATGCATTCCATTTATGATGTATAATTGTGATTAGTGTTTTATTAATTTGTTATTTAGTACTAATTTATTATAAATTTATTTCATTTTATATGTGCAGAACTTAATTTTATTGATATTCATGTATTTCTACCTCATTCAATTAGGCACTTAAATGTTTAGTATTTTTTGGTAACACATACAACAGAAGTGTTTATTAGGTGGGAGCCTTGATGTTTTAAGATGCTTTAATAGTGTTCTTTATGAGTATATTTAGTTGTTTAATCCACAGATACTTGTTAGGAGCTTCCTATATCCCATCCACTGTTTTAGCTTCAGGACAAACAATGAACAAAGCAGACAAGAATCTGCTTTTTTTTTTTTTTTTTTTTTTTTTTTTTTTTGTGGTGCTTACATGTTAAATAAAACGTAGGTAGTGTGTTAGGCAGTGGTAAATGCTAAAGAGGGGGACAAAAACCCTGAATGAACAGAACAAGAGAAGAAGAATGCAGGACCCGGGGGGGTGAGGAGGAACTGGTAGTTGAGACCAAGTGGGCAGGGAATACTTTCCAAATGAAGTTTCATTTGTGTAAATCTCTGAAGGAATGGGGAGTACAAGTCTTCTTAAAATCCATTGTATTTACAATGTAGGAAGAGAAAGAAGAGCTTCTGCAGTACAAGAGCTCAGTAGCAAGCCTGATGGGGAGAGCAAAAACAATCATTCAGCTGAAGCCAAGGAATCCTGACTGTCAACTCAAAACTTCGATTCCAATCAAAGCTATCTGTGACTACCGACAAATTGAGGTACTTGTGCCTGCCTCCTAGGAACAGAGCAGTTTCTGTTAACCATTCGTGTATTATAAAACAAGATCATATTGCTTAGTAGTGATGACATTTTTCCGTCTCATAAATCAGAACAAATCTCAGGATTGAGTATAGAAAATAATTAGCTAATAATGACCTGATTTAGTTATTCTGTTCTTCTTTTAACACAGATAACCATATATAAAGATGACGAATGTGTTTTGGCAAATAACTCTCATCGTGCTAAATGGAAGGTCATTAGTCCTACAGGGAATGAGGCCATGGTCCCATCTGTGTGCTTCACTGTTCCTCCACCAAACAAAGAAGCAGTTGACTTTGCAAATAGGTTTGTATTTGTTAGATGAAAACATAGAACTTGTTTTGGGTGCTTTCTGAAGGTTAAAGAAACAATATTTTGTCAAGTTTCCACAGAATCTGAACACTCCACAACTAGTAAATATGGGTTATTTCACAAAAAGAGGAAAAATTGTAGTGTGTTTTCAGAAGGTGTGGAAAGACTTAATTTGTATTTTCTTTCATATTTCAGAATCGAGCAACAGTATCAAAATGTCCTGACTCTTTGGCACGAATCTCACATTAACATGAAGAGTGTAGTATCCTGGCATTATCTCATCAATGAAATTGAGAAAATTCGAGCTAGCAATGTTGCTTCAGTAAGTGTAAATGTACACATCAACCCAATATGTCCAGAAATGTGGGATGCCTTGTCATGAGTGGGGTGAAGTTTGTATTTGCTCCAGAATAGGATGGAGCCTAGCAGACTTGCTGATATTCAGGCATTCAGTGATTATTTGTTAGATGCCTGCCATGTATAGGCACTTTCTAATAATTAGGGAGTTCTAGAGAAAACAGGTTCCCTCCAGTGCCTAGAGATCGCAGGATAGGACAAGAGTTTGAACATGCAGAGATGGGTATAGTTTCATCTTTGTTTATTGGACTTCATTGACTTGTTTTTTAAGAAACCTGAAATCGTTCACAGAAGAGAGTATTAATTTTCAAACAGTTCTTCTATTTACAACTATTTATGAATGTAAACTGGAATATACTGAGATCAGCTTGAGATTTGTCCCATTCAAATTGAACTCTTGCTACTATGTTCATTTAATTACATGGTTCTTTGGTCTTTAGATCAAGACAATGTTGCCTGGTGAACATCAGCAAGTTCTGAGTAATCTCCAGTCTCGTTTTGAAGATTTTCTGGAAGACAGCCAGGAATCCCAAATATTTTCAGGCTCTGATATAACACAACTGGAAAAGGAAGTTAATGTTTGCAAGCAGTATTATCAAGAGCTTCTTAAATCTGCTGAAAGAGGTAAAGCATGAGAATTTCTGGTCCCCCCTGCCACCCCACCCCTTCACCCATAAATGTTAGTGTTCTGAATGGGAATTCTAATCTTGTTTGTATTACATCACTCAGACATACATAGACACAATTGCTGGTATATACACACACACAAAAAAAGGGGAAGGGACTGGAGTTGTAGTTCAGTGGTAGAACACTTGCCTAGCATGCAAGTTCAATCACCTACACTATGAAAAACAACTGTTTGATGTAGGAAGATGTGAGGAGAGATTCATTTATTTCTAAGTGATGAATTAACAAACAGATGCCAGCCAAATATTATGATAAAAGGTGAATTTTTATTGCATCAATTTTCAACATCTTCACTGTTTTGAAAGGTCATGTGCAGGATAGTGATCCTTCAGGTACAGGAAAGATTTAGTTATTTTCCCATGTATAATTTTTAAACAGGGATTAAAAGCAAAATGTTTAGTTAACTTTTATTAAATGTAATTTTTGTTCATAACTTTTGATGTTTCTTAGATGACAAATGGTTTTATTAGTAATATTCTAGTTTTTAAAATCTTAAACATGAACACATTCTTCATTTGCTTTTTACTTTTAAGGATTTTATTTAATTTTTAAAATCTGCAATTTACATAATTCCCATTATGTTTACAAATAAAAATAAAAAAGGACAATATATTGTTTTCTTTGGACATCATGAAAAAGAAATTGATACTTCAGATGGCATTAGGGAAATTTTTTTTTTGGTACTGGGGATTGAACCCAGGGTCACTCCACCACTGAGCCACATCCCCACCCCTATTTTGTATTTTATTTAGAGACAGGGTCTCACTGAGTTGCTTAGGGCCTCGCTAAGTTGCTGAGGCTGGCTTTGAACTCGTGATCCTCCTTGGCTCAGCCTCCCGAGTCGCTTGGATTACAGGCATGCGCCACCACACCTGGCCGGGAAATTTTATTAAGTTCTTAAATTTTAGAATTCATATTTTTATGATTCATACTTTAAGGTTTATATCTTTGGGGTGAGTTTGTGATGGTAATAGGAGCTATAAGTTTGACTAAGTTGGTACCCAGTAATAGTAAAACTGTTGTAGTAAAACATGAACAAAATCATTCAAAGGCAGAAAAAAAAAAGGTATTTTTTAAACATTTATTTTTACAGAGGAGCAAGAGGAATCAGTTTATAATCTCTACATCTCTGAAGTTCGAAACATTAGACTTAGGTTAGAGAACTGTGAAGATCGACTGATCAGACAGATCCGAACGCCCCTGGAAAGAGATGATTTGCATGAAAGTGTGTTCAGAATCACAGAGCAGGAGGTAAGATTTATAAATATGTTGAGGCAAAGAAATAAGATAAATGATTCTCTCAGTGACCTACATGTCATCTCCTGTGATTATGTACATGTTCAACTTTGCACACTGATTATATGGTTTGATTGTGTGTTTGTTAATGAGTGTAAGCTAGGATTCTGTAATTTACCTCTGACTTAGGTAAACATGGAAGACTGTGCCCTTTCACTCATCTTGAGGGTTTCTCAAATGAGTCATACCCTGCTGTATGCTTGGGTGATAAGTTAGATGTTTGGGTCTAAGGAGATGGGCAGCATTGATTATAAAACTGGAATGCCAAGTCTTTGTGTCTTTGATAAAGAAAAACATAGAACATGTAGATTTTAAAGTCAATGATCATAATGTAAAATATATTTTTAAACTATTTTAAGAAAAATACCCCATCTGGAGTGATCACCTAATGCCTATGTTTGTTCTGTTTTATAGAAACTAAAGAAAGAGCTGGAACGACTTAAAGATGATTTAGGAACAATCACAAATAAATGTGAAGAGTTTTTTAGTCAAGCAGCAGCCTCTTCATCTGTTCCTACCCTAAGATCTGAGCTCAGTGTGGTTGTTCAGAGCATGAACCAAGTCTATTCTATGTCTTCCACATACATTGATAAGTATGTACCTACCACATTAAAATGCAATTTGCATCTTGTTTTAAATTTTTTTTTAAATTAAAAACAAAGATTTTTTTCAGTTGTAGTTATTTAATTTATTTTTTATGTGGTGCTGAAAATCAAACCCAATGCCTCACACGTGCTAGGCAAGCACTCGATCACCGAGCCACAACCCCAGCCCTGCGATTTGTCTCTTAATGTTGTCACTTTTATATGCTGTTAATTATAAAATTTACTTTTATGAACAGAAATATTCAATTTTATTTTGTTTTAAGAAATGTATCAAATATAACTGTATATTTATAACACTTCTCTGTGCTGAAAGGGGATATATATGCCGTACAGATTTGGGCAGAATGAATTATCTTCCCACATTCTGGTTCTGGTAGTGCAGCTGTCCTAACCTGCAGGGTTTCCCTCTCATACTTGGCTAAACAAGGGTTAGAAATTGTCTTATGTTGGAATCTCTTTGTAAGTACCACCTGTGGGGCAGAGCATGGGTTGGAGTACATGCTGTCTATTCAGAGGAGAGTCAGGTGAATGCCCATCATAGTAAATTGTCAGTGTTCCCATGTGAAAAATGCACTATGCCATGTGTCATAATGGTACTTTAGGACTGCATTATATAAAAATGAACATGCAACAATAAGAGCTATTATTTAATTCCCTTTTAAAGGTTGAAAACAGTTAATTTGGTATTAAAAAACACTCAAGCTGCAGAAGCCCTTGTAAAACTTTATGAAACCAAACTGTGTGAAGAAGAAGCAGTTGTAGCTGACAAGAATAATATTGAGAATCTAATAAGTACTTTAAAGGTAAGAGTCTCATTTTAAGCTATTTTTCCAGATCATATAAGTATTTCTTTAGCACTGAGTTCAGATCTTCAAAATTAGCACTAAGTATCTTAGTTGGAATATATTTTTAATGTATTCATTCTGTTTCACTTCTCTATAATTCTATAGCTTTACTACAAATAATTATGTTCAATCGTAACTTGAGGAACAAATTTGAAGCTTGAACCTTTTTGACAGGTTTTCATAGTCATTTCATGTTGACAACAAGAGGAATTGAGGCTAAAAATGAAATTATTTGCAATAGATCAACTCGAAAAGAGACAGGAAGAGGAATTAATCTAAGAAAGGAAAAAGCTTGTCAACTGTACTCACCTCTGTATTTCTATACGTAAAGCATTTAGCAAAACAGTTGCAAAACATGGAGTATCTCTGAATTTTAATGCATTATTCATTTTTAAATAATGGGATTAGTAACATTTAAAAGCAATGAAAAAGATGTTTTATATTTATAGGTGACAAACTTAAGAAATATATTTTATCTTACTGATAAGCAAATTTTAAACTTTGTAAAATGGTTAGTTTTTTAAAAAGCACAGTTGCTGGGCATGGTTGCACAGACCTGTAGTCCTAGCTACTAGTGAGGCTGAGGCAGAAGGATTGAAAGTTCAAGGCTAGCCTTGGCAACTTGGCAAGACTCTGGCAAAAAATAACAAAGAGCTGGGTGTGGTGGCGCACGCCTCTCATCCCAGCTGCTCGGGAGGCTGAAGCAGGAGGGTTGCAGGTTCAAAGCCAGCCTCAGCACAGGCAAGGTGCTAAGCAACTCAGTGAGACCCTGTCTCTAAATAATATACAAAACAGGGCTGGGGATGTGGCTCAGTGGCCGAGTGCCCCGGAGTTCAATCCCAGATTCCAAAATAATAATAATAATAATAACAAAGGCTGAGGATGTAGCTCAGTGGTAAAGTGCCTCTGAGTTCAATCTTTAATAACAAAAACCAAGAAACATTAAAACACATTGAAGCATAGCCAGATATTGCCCATTTAATAAGGTTAACCCTAATATATTCTGTATATGAAATGTAGTCCTTGTTTTATCTGATTTTATGTCAGTCATTGATAAATAAATTATAACATTGTATAACTAATGCTTACCCCTTAACTCATTGATAAATTTTATAACTTTCTTCAATTAATGTATTTTAGCAATGGAGATCTGAAGTCGATGAAAAGAGGGAGGTTTTCCACGCCCTGGAGGACGAGTTGCAGAAGGCAAAGGCCATCAGTGATGAAATGTTTAAGACATATAAAGAAAGGGACCTTGATTTTGACTGGCACAAGGAAAAAGCAGATCAGTTAGTTGAAAGGTGGCAAAATGTTCATGTGCAGATTGACAACAGGTACATGCCCTTATTGGTTCAGTTTAAGCATGGATTTGATGTCTGTCTGTGGATATTGGATAAATTCTGAACTTCAGCTTTTAAAAAAATTCCATAGTTAATTGTGTTACTGCAAGAACTCCACACTAATTTTATTTTTTTCCTATGTGGTACACTTTAATAAGACATTTAGCTTCAAAATAAGCATTTTTCAACCCTGTGCAATTAAAATTATTGATGTTTTTTGACCTTTGTTGGATTACTCTGTTGCTTTTTTTTGACGGAAAAGAAGATAGTATATAGTTTTGTAATTATTACTAACATGATATTCACACATGACTTAGAGCATGAATCACATATTTATTTGTTAGGGCTCTATGTAGCAACATATATTAGACCAAGAAATGTAAATAAATTTAAATGGCCTGATGTTCATTTTAATTAAAGACATAAGAAGATTTAATTGATTTAATTAAATCTTGTTCAATGACACTTTAAAAACTTAAAAGGAAATGGGATAGTTTTAGGGCTCATCTTAAAGACATGGATTAGTGTCCCTTCTCATTCATCTTTGTGTTTATATCAGTTGCTTTTATGAGATTGAGAAGTGGAATTAAGTTCACACATGTAGTGTCTCATTTCTGTAAAATACATGATAAATAGGTTATCATTTGCTGGTTTTAGAATTATAGCAACAGGTTTTTTTGATCATAGCTTCTGGAAAATACTCTGACTCCATGGTGAGCCATTCCTTGAAGTGCCTTCTCTTCATTTCAAAAGTGAGCTGCCATTTGGAGCAAACCTTCATTGTTCAAGACTTTCTGATAATAATTATGATTAAGTTCCCAATTTTCCTGACTGGACTTATTCCTAGAATAACCAGTACCACTAAATTTCACACCTCCAGGAACAAAACAGTTGTACTCAACTCATGGCCAGGGTGGGGGGGCCCTTGGGGGTGTATCTTGGGATGCTGCAGCCTTGAATGCTTACACATACCCCTGGTGCTTGGTGAATAGGAAAGTGTTTTTCTCTCTCCCTTCCCTAAACCTTCTACCCCTCTTATGGATGCTGTCTGTTCTGTTTCTGTTCTCTTAGGCTGCGGGACTTAGAGGGCATTGGGAAATCACTAAAGTACTACAGAGACACCTATCATCCTTTAGATGATTGGATCCAGCAGGTGGAAACTACTCAGAGAAAGATTCAGGAAAATCAGCCTGAAAACAGCAAAACCCTAGCCACACAGTTGAATCAACAGAAGGTCTGTAAAATAATTCCTTGTCCCAAGGTTGTATCTGCATTTGGTCAGTTACTCCCCTTATCTTCCTTTCCTGTTTTAAAAGCAGCTATTTTGAGAAAGGTGGGAGAGTACATAATACTGAAATCCTGCAACCCAAACCTGTGTACATCACTTACTTTAATTTCTTGGCAGTAATTTGGAATTTTTCAAACTCCTAATGATCATTTAATCACAGTCATGGAAATTTCTTTGATACTTTTCTGACCAGAATAGTTTCAGGATCCCAAATAAATGAAAATGCTGAGTAGTAGAAAATTACACAGTCACATTGGACAGAATGTTGAGTGGTTGGAGAGTTTTGTTCCAACTTTAGGGGTTAGTAATTTCTGTTTTCATCAGGAAATGGTGGTAGCCAAGGGTATCCAGAGTGCTTTTGCATAATTTCTATGGGGTTTAGTAATTTTTGCTTTTAAACCCTCATGAGGGTGTTGATCACTTAAGAGTCTTAATCTGGAAGTATGTAATTTACCTAAAGGCAAGTTGTATATTAAGTGCAAAGGAGTTATACTTTTAAGTGATGTGGATTTTTCTTAGTTCCCAAGCATCTTAAGAAATAGAGTAGCATAGAGTTCTTCATCCTGTTTCTTCTAAACTGTGTGTGTTTCTAGATGCTGGTGTCTGAAATAGAAATGAAGCAAAGTAAAATGGATGAGTGTCAAAAATATGCAGAACAGTACTCAGCTATAGTAAAGGTAAGACTTAGTTACTGTAGTCAAATTTAATGCTCAGGTATATAAGGCTGTGGTGTACTTTCAAAGCCATGCAAGTCATTTCAGTGTGTTTGTTAAAAAGTAAAAAGAGAATCCTCGCTTCAACTTCTTTTACTCTTGTCTAGCAATTCTTGGTGAAACTGGAGTCAGATGACAGTCCCTGATTTGTTCATTGTGTCTCTCTTTCTCTGCCACATGTGTGCATGAGCACGCGTGCACATAATTCCAACATACCCACATACCTACCCTCATGAATATGCATACCAGAATAAATGTATAGCTCTGAAATTCATTTCTTATCACTTTTTCCTCTTTTTTGTCTTTTTTTCTCTAACATTGAGGAAGCTTCTGACCTTTTTTTAAATTTTTATTTTTGTCCTGGGGATTGAACCCAAGGGCACAGAGCTACATCCCTAGTCCATTTATTTTTTATTTTGAAATACTGTCTCACTCAGTACCAAGGCTGGCCTTGAACTTGTGATCTTCTTGCCTCAGCCTTCCTAATCACTGGGATTATAGACGTGCACCTATAATCACCTATAGGCATTGTACTGGCTAAGCTTCTGACTTTTAATTTCTCAACTTTCCAGATCCAAACATAATTTCATTGCCTAGCTAGAGGGAAGGGGAGGCTGTTGTTTATAACTAGAATATTGTAATATATGTGTGTGTGTGTATATATATATATATATATATTACACAAATATATATATATATATTTTTTTTTTTTTAGAATTGTATTTATTTTAGATACCAGGTATTAAACCCAGGGGCACTTAACCACTGAGTCACATCTCCAGCCCTTTTTATTTTTTATTTTGAGACAGGGTCTCACTAAATTGCTGAGGGCCTCAATAAGTTGCTAAGTCTGGCCCCGAACTTGTGATCCTCCTGTCTAGTCCCTGGGATTAGATGCATGTGCCACCACACCTGATAAATATTTTTATGAGCTTACAAAAAAGATTTGGGAACTTTCCTGACCATTCTTCATGTTTTTGCTTTTATCAACACTTTGGAAGCATCTCCAGGATCAGACAGAGTCCTAAAAATGTAGTTTTCTAATGTTTGATTTATTTAAAATTAATTCAATGAAACTAGATTCCAATTTTTTCTGTTTAATTACTATAGCATGAAGCTTTAGGGCTTGCCTTAATTAACTTTATTATATTGACTCTTTTATACAGGACTATGAGCTACAAACTATGACCTACCGGGCCATGGTAGATTCACAACAAAAATCTCCAGTGAAACGCCGAAGAATGCAGAGCTCGGCAGATCTCATTATTCAAGAGGTAATAAAAGTGTTAGGGGGCCGGGGTATAATAGAGTGAAATAACAGTTTTTAAACAATTTTATTTATTTTTATTATGTTAAACATGTAATATAAAATTTACCATTTTAATAGTTTAAAAATGTACAATTTAATGACATTTTAGTATATTGCAGTGCTATGCAACCATCTCTACTACTTATTTCCAGAATGTTTTTATTATCCCCAAACAGAAAATTTATACCCATAACTACATTTTATTAAGGGTTTTTTAAAACCCTTTCAAAATCAAGATTAATTCAGGATCAGTTATTAACTACAAAGATAAATAAATGTACTTCATGATAGACTTAGAATTAGCATGAGTATGGGATGCACAATGGTAGCTCCTTGCTTCCTAGTTATCATTAATTATTGGAGTGTTAAGTGCTTTATTCTACCAAAGCCTAATTAATATTACAATTATTACTCAGTTTGTATTTAACTTGTTAAGGGCAACTGGAAATTACATGTATGTAATGTATTTTTTCTTTACTTGCAGTTCATGGACCTACGGACCCGGTACACTGCTCTGGTTACTCTCATGACACAATATATTAAATTTGCTGGTGATTCACTGAAAAGGCTGGAAGAGGAGGAGGTAACCATTACCAACAAACAGCTAAATAACAAAGAAGTGGATATGAGCAGGAACTACAGTATGGTTTGGGAAAGCAAAAATAGGTTCTATCAGTTTACGTAGCTGATAGCTAAAATATAAGTAAATAACTGTGAATTTACAATGATAAATAGCAAAGGTCTAGGATTTTTGTTTGCTTGTTTTTAAGATTCTTTTGAACAGAAAAGCATTTTAAAATTTCCACTTTAGGTGGCCTGGGGGGTGTCCTAGTGGTAGAGTCCTTTCCATGGGTTAGATCTCTAGTACTACAAATGAACATACATCCCAAAATTCCCCTTCCAGACCCAACATGATACAGTTAATATCTTAAATAGTTTTATTTATGTTAGAAAAAAAATGTTGGCTTTTTGGCAGAATTTCTTTCAACTTTCTCACTGATAAAGATTTCTTAGTGAAGCATAGTTACTGCTATTATGATGTCTATAGAAATACTATATGAACACATTGGTTTATGCATTTTTAATTAATTTATATCCTCCAGGATTTAGTTACTATAATTTAAATATATAAAAAGACATGAATTTAGAAGTAATTGGTGTTTGTATAAAACAATGCCATTTTTTAAAGAATTGTGAACTTTTGCGGCTGTGTTTATATTTTTGCCAAAAAATATAAAAAAAATATGTTCATGATAAAAAGACTAGGTAACATTTTGATTTGGAGCACTTTAATAGCTTTGATTCTCCATTTATTAATAATAAATTGTCATCAAAGGTTTATATTTCTAATCTTGAAGGTATTATTCTATACTCTATTATCTTGATTTTGCTTTCTATTCCCAACCTGAGAACAGACAAAAATAGTAAATCCTGAAATAAGTAAACAAGTAAAATAAGTAAAAATGTGAGGCATAGCCACCTTACTTTGACTGATTTTCAAATTCTGAAGGTGATTATAGTTATAATTCTATTCATATAATGAAAGATTCAAAACAGTAGTAGACATCTATTAGATGTTACTCTTAATCTGGAACTTTGAATGCTTTTGTAACCTATTTTCGTCTGTTCAGAGCTAATCATTTTCTTCAACTCAATCACTAACATAGCTAATTTCAAGACTTTATCACCAGCTTCCTTTATGCTTAGAAAGGAGAAACAAGATATTTGTGACCATCTTAATAATTGGCATGCACCTTTTATGTGTGAAAGAATGTCCATAATTTTTAGTTTTTGAGAAAACTTGCTCCATTTAAAATTGTAGGTACATCTTTTAAATTGTATGTTCAGTAGTTAAATGTAAAAGAAAAATAATTTAAGTCCTTTTAGTGTATATCTGATTATACATATGTGGGTCACCTTTCTTAATTTATCCGAGAAAGCAGAAGTTGATAAAAACATGTTTTTATTTCTTTTACAAAGCTTCTAAGTCAAGACATTGTTGTAATGCTCAAAACGGACAGGTGAATTCAGAGAAATAGACCACCCTTTGATTTTAGATTTTTAGTAAAGGTACAGAGGCAATCCTAGGAGGAAAGGATAATCTTTCATCAAACAGTGCTGGAAAAAATTATATATCTATATACAGAAAATATGAACTTCAGTGTGTACCATGTGCCCACATGCAGAAATAAACTCAGGATAAGAAATTCAAATGAAAAATCTAGAACTATGAAACTTCTAGAAGAAAGCATAGAAACAATTGGTATTTTAATAAGGCTTAAAATAAATACAAATCATCATTGCCTTACTTTGAAATGTCAGATTTCTGTCATGAATTGAAGATCAAAAGTACTGTAGTTACAGAAGACATGCAAAAACTATAATTTAAAATAGATTTACAAAACCCTCATCACTTCAGGATCACCTTAATAGATTGTCCTATAAAAGATATTTAGCTCAAATTTTAGGATTAAAAGAGTAGTGTTTCTGAAACAGTCTTGAAGATCTTGAGAAACGTTGGTCTGAAAGCAGAATTTTTAATAAGACACATAAAAAAATTAAGGATAGGTACCAGTTAATTTTAGAGGTGATATCAAATCAGAGAAATGTTGTAGAGTATCTGTAATGGCTATTAACTATGATAAAAAGATTTTTTTCATCTAATTTGAGAGCAAATTCTTAGGTATTAATCACATTGTAGGGGAAGCACGTAGAAAAATGTTATTTTTATGCAAATAAATTAAGGATCTACAAAAAGGCAAATCAGCATGTGGTCTAAATTATTTCAAGTACTCTTTCTGTCTAGCATTTGCCAAGAAATTCAGAGTTCTGGGATAACATGAGATTATTAACAAATCACCAAGATGACTCTAATTAAGGTATCGAAGACTCAGCAACAGTTTTTTCCTAAGGGAAACAGAATATGAGCTTTGAACTTCTTATCAGTAGCTGAGTTTCAAAGGCGCTTTGATAAGGATATGGAAAAGACCCTCTTTGAAATATTTTGAATGACAATATTTTGAAAATACTGAAACCTTAATACTTTAAATACATAAAATTCTTCTGTGTCACCTAGTACCAGAAGAAAGAAAATAGAGTGTTGAGCATAGCAGGTTGTGATGAGATTTATTTCTTTGTTAATTCTTATTAAAAAACTACATTTAGGTGAGCAAAGGAAATAACTGAAATTCCTGTGAAAATCATTTGTGATCAAGAAATTCAAGATAGCAAAATGAGATGCATGGCCCATAATATAAATTAAATTCTTGAAATCACCTGAGCATCTCAATGAAAACAAACCTGCTATCTAAAATCATTTCACTACTCCTATTTAAATTGTTTCTAATTATGGTGATTTCAAGTTGATGATTCAAAGCCTAATAGTATTATAATATTAATAAAGAGAAATTAAATTATAATTATAAGCTAATCTTAATCATCTAGTTCTGATGTCTATGTGAAGTGAACTCCTCCCAGCTGACAGTGATTCTCTAATTAGTAAAGTAAAACATTTTTCTTATGTTTTCTTTAATAAATCGGAGCTGAACCTTTAAGTATACTTTTAAAAGCATTGATGTGTAATAAATTTCTTTTTAATTACTGAGTAGGTACCTAAAGGTACTTGTCAAGGTGGAGTCATATGAGGCTGTCATTAACAAAACCACCCAAATCTGTGAGTATACGAAGCACATCTTTAAAGTCATCAGGGACAAGAGCTGCCTTTGCGTTAGCAATTCCAATTTCTGTAGTTTCATCACAGGCAAGTATAATCACATAAGGAACTTGACTATAGGAATTTCAAGTTTTTATGTGACTTTCCTCCTTCCTTATGTTAAGTATAACTTCTGAATTTGACTCTGTTCTAAACTTGTGTTTTGTTATTTTTAACCATGAAACATGGGAATGTAAATATCATTTTAAGTTTCCCCTGGGCTAGCTACTGAAAGCTAAATTCTTTAATGTTATTTGGCTCCTGTATCATGTGTGTTTTCCCTGACTGGTAGGACTAGTTGTGTGCAAGAATTAAAAGAGCACCATTGAGAGAGTTTTAGTCCTACTTTGTCAATTACAAATCGTGTGAGTTTGTAGAATTATTTAACCTCCTTTCTCCTTCATCTGTGAAAAATTAGGGTCATACTAGATGTTTTGTAAAGTCCTTTCTTGGTATAAATCCCTGAGCTAGCTATTAAAAATGAAGTTATTCCTGCGGGACAAAAACAGTTTCCCAGGACACCCATCCTGGAGGGTTTTCTGTCCGCTCCTGCTGACCTCTGACGCTTCCCCTCTGAAGACGGTGGTGCTGTGGTGGCGGTGGTGGTGCTTGTGCTGTGTTTGGGTTCTCTTGGTTTTGTAAGTACTTTTTAGGCACGTTGCTCCATGTACCAGGAAGTAAATTTGAATAGAATGGCTGTGACACTTTCAAAACGTGTCTTGTAGATGAAAAGGTGCAAGGAGACTTCTGAGCATGGGGCGTACTCAGATCTGCTTCAGCGTCAGAAGGCAACAGTGATGGAGAATAGCAAGCTCACAGGAAAGATAAGTGAACTGGAAAAAATGGTAGCCGAACTGCAGAAGCAGAAGTCCCGAGTGGAGGAAGAACTTCCGAAGGTCAAGGAGGCTGCAGAAAATGAGTTGAGAAAGCATCAGAGAAATGTAGAAGACATAGCCTTGCAGAAGATACGGGCTGAAAGTGAGGCCAAGCAGTACCGCCGGGAGCTCGAGACCATCATGAGGGAGAAAGAAGCCGCACAGAGGGAACTGGAGCGGGTAAGGCAGCTCACCTTAGAGGCGGAGGCCAAAAGAGCAGCGGTGGAAGAAAACCTCCTGAATTTTCGGAATCAGTTAGAGGAGAACTCCTTTACAAGAAGAACCCTGGAGGATCATCTGAAAAGGAAAGACTCAAGTCTCAATGATTTGGAGCAGCAAAAAAATAAGTTGATGGAAGAATTACGAAGGAAGAAAGACAGTGAGGAAGAACTCTTAAGGCTGGTAAAGCAGATGGAAAAAGACCTTGCATTTCAAAAACAGGTGGCAGAGAAACAATTGAAAGAGAAGCAAAAAATTGAATTAGAAGCAAGAAGAAAAATAACTGAAATTCAGTATTCATGTAGAGAAAATGCATTGCCAGCTTGTGCGATCACACAGGCTACGTCATACGGGGCAATCGCTCATCTTCAGAAAGAAAATGACAAACAGAAAGCAGAGGAACTCAAACAGCAGGTGGATGAGCTAACCATCGCCAACAGAAAGGCTGAGAAAGACATGCGGGAGCTAAAGTATGAGCTTAATGCCCTCCAGCTTGAAAAAACCTCATCTGAGGAAAAGGCTCGTTTGCTGAAAGATAAACTGGATGAAACAAATAACACACTACGGTGCCTTAAGCTGGAGCTGGAGAGGAAGGACCAGGTAGAGGAAGGGTATTCTCAGCAGCTCAGAGAACTTAGTAGGCAGTTGAACCAAACCACAGATAAAGCTGAAGAAGTCATGCAAGAAGCCAATGATCTCAAGAAAATAAAGCACAGTTATCAATTAGAACTGGAATCTCTACATCACGAAAAAGGGAAACTACAAAGAGAAGTAGATAGAATCACTAAAGCACATGCATTAGCTGAGAGGAATATTCAGCATTTAAATTCCCAGGTTCATGCTTTCCAGAATGAGAAGGACTTGTCTAATGAAAGAGGACGCCTCTGCCAGAGAAGATCAGATCATCTAAAAGAACAGTTTGAGAAAAGCCATGAGCAGTTGCTTCAGAATATTAGAGCTGAGAAAGAAAATAATGATAAGATCCAAAAACTCAACAAAGAATTGGAAAAGAGTAATGAATGTGCAGAAATGCTAAAACAAAAAGTTGATGAGCTTACTAGGCAGAATAATGAAACCAAATTAATGATGCAGAGAATTCAGGCAGAATCACAGAATATAGTTTTAGAGAAACAAGCCATCCAGCAAAGATGTGAAGCACTGAAAATTCAGGCAGATGGTTTTAAAGATCAGTTACGAAACACAAATGAGCACTTGCATAAACAGACAAAAACAGAACAGGATTTCCAGAGAAAAATCAAAAGCCTCGAAGAAGATCTGGCCAACAGTCAAAACCTGGTAAGTGAATTCAAGCAAAAGTGTGACCAACAGAATATTATCATCCAGAACACTGAGAAAGAGGTTAGAAATCTGAACGCTGAGCTGAATGCTTCCAAAGAGGAAAAGCGGCGGGGAGAACAGAAAGTTCAGTTACAGCAGGCTCAGGTGCAGGAGTTAAATAATAGGTTGAAAAAGGTACAAGATGAACTTCACTTAAAGACCATAGAAGAGCAGATGACCCACAGAAAGATGGTTCTGTTTCAGGAAGAGTCTGATAAATTCAAACGTTCAGCAGAGGAGTTTCGGAAAAAGATGGAAAAATTAATGGAGTCCAAGGTCATCACTGAAAACGATATTTCAGGCATTAAACTTGACTTTGCATCTCTTCAGCGGGAAAACTGCAGAGCCCAAGAGAATGCCAAACTTTGTGAAACGAATATTAAAGACCTTGAAAGACAGCTCCAGCGGTACCGTGAGCAGATGCAACAAGGGCAGCACGTGGAAGCAAATCACTATCAAAAATGTCGGAAACTTGAGGACGAGCTGGTGGCCCAGAAACGTGAGGTTGAAAACCTGAAGCAAAAAATGGATCAGCAGATAAAAGAGCATGAACATCAGCTAGTTTTGCTCCAGTGTGAAATCCAGAAAAAGAACACAGCCAACAACTGCACCTTCACACCAGAATTTGAGATGACAGTGAAAGAGTGTCAGCACTCTGCAGAGTTCCCCTCTAGAACCGCTGGACACCTTCACCCAACAGCCAGACCTCCTCTGTCAAGATGGACTCAAGAACCACAGCAGGCGGAAGAGAAATGGCAACATCGGGTTGTTGAGCAAATACCCAAAGAAGTCCAGTTCCGGCCTCCAGGGGCTCCACTAGAGAGAGAGAAAAGCCAGCAGTGTTATTCTGAGTATTTCTCTCAAACAAGCACTGAATTACAGATAACTTTTGATGAGAAAAACCCTATTACAAGGCTATCAGAAATAGAGAAGATAAGAGATCAAGCCCTGCACAGTTGCAGAGCCCCTTCCAGGTGTCAGGATGACAAGTGTGAAATGGAGTTGGTGAAGCTCTTGACACCCTTAGAGGTATACTCTGTGTTCTGAGACCTTATCAGCTACCTAACCTCAAGTTTCTTCTTCTATCCCTTTTCTCTCCTAAACTAAGTTTTTAACAAGTTTGGATGTGTTTGGCTATGAAGTATTTCTGAGAGGAAAGTAATGCTATAATTTTTCTAGTGATTTACCCGAATCTTTGTTATAAATTAGATTCTTTAATTTGCAAATCTATGACATGAAGCACACAGATATAATGGGTATATGTTTTCTCTATGGGAATATATTTTGAAAAATGTGACTGTAAAAGAAGTGAGAAGAACCAGGCAGTTAACTTTAACCTTAACCATATTCTGTGGACAAATTGTCTCTCAGTTCAGCAGGCCATTTTACTATCATTAATTGTCATCTAAAGTAAATTTCAGGCTCTTAAAATAATATTATTTATTCCTGAAATCCACCCCCTTCTTTTGAAATTTCTTCTCTTCACTTATCTTTGTAATTCAAGATACTATGTTTTGATTGAGAATGGGTAAGTGACATCAAGTTCTTTAGGTGACTTTTAACATCTTAAAAATTCCTGTTGCAGATAGCTAAGGACAAGCAGTATGCTGTGCATACAGAAGTCACAACATTAAAACAAGAAAAGAACTCAGCTGCCAGTGCTAAAGAATGGATGCTGGAAGGATGCAGAGGGTCAGGTGGACTCAAGAGAGACTTCCTGCAGAAAGGCTTAGAACCAGAGACTTCTCTGAATGTCAATGGCGACCTTGCCTGTTCAGTTAGGGATGAAGAATTTAAATTCCAAGGGCTCAGGGACATCGTGACTGCCAGGCAGTTGGTCGAAGCTAAGCTTCTGGACATGAGAACAGTTGAGCAGCTGCGACTTGGTTTGAAGACTGTTGAAGAAGTTCAGAAAACTCTTAGCAAGTTTTTGACAAAAGCCAACTCAATTGCAGGTCTTTATTTAGAATCTACAAAGGAAAAGATTTCATTTGCCTCAGCAGCCAAGAAAATCATAATAGACAAAATGATGGCGTTAGCCTTTTTAGAAGCTCAGGCTGCAACAGGTTTTATTATTGATCCCATTTCAGGTCAGACATATTCTGTTGAAGATGCAGTGCTCAAAGGGGTTGTTGATCCTGAATTCAGAATTAGGCTCCTTGAGGCAGAGAAGGCAGCCCTGGGGTATCCATACTCTTCTAAGACATTGTCAGTGTTTCAAGCTATGGAAAATAGAATGCTTGACAGACAAAAAGGCAAACATATCCTGGAGGCCCAGATTGCCAGTGGGGGCGTCATCGACCCTGTGAGAGGCATTCGTGTTCCTCCAGAAATTGCTCTGCAGCTGGGATTATTAAATAATGCCATCTTACAGTTTTTACATGAGCCATCCAGCAACACAAGGGTTTTTCCTAATCCCAATAATAAGCAAGCTCTGTATTATTCAGAACTACTGCGAATGTGTGTGTTTGATGTTGATTGCCAGTGCTTTCTGTTGCCATTTGGGGAGAGGGACATTTCCAATCTCAATGTAGAGAAAACTCATAAAATTTCTGTGATAGATGTTAAAACTGGAGCAGAACTGACAGCATATGAAGCTTTCCAGAGAAACCTGATTGACAAAAGTGTTTATCTTGAACTTTCAGGACAGCAGTATCAGTGGAAGGAAGCCACATTTTTTGAGTCCTATGGGCATCCTTCACAAATGCTGATTGATACCAAAACAGGATTGCAGTTCAATATTAGTGAGGCTATAGAGCAGGGAACAATTGACAAAGCCTTGGTCAAAAAGTATCAGGAAGGCCTCATCACGCTTACAGAACTTGCTGATTCTTTGCTGAGCCGGTTAGTTCCCAAGAAGGATTTGTATAGTCCCATTGCAGGCTATTGGCTAACTGCTAGTGGGGAAAGGATCTCTTTACTAAAGGCCTCCCGGAGAAATTTGGTTGATCGGATCACTGCTCTCCGATGCCTTGAAGCCCAAGTCAGCACAGGTGGGATAATTGATCCCCTAACTGGCAAAAAATACAGGGTGGCCGAAGCTTTGCATAGAGGCCTAGTGGATGAGGGCTTTGCCCAGCAGCTGAGACAGTGTGAGGTAGTTATCACGGGGCTTAACCATCCTGTCACCAACAAAGCAATGTCAGTGGCAGAAGCCGTGAATGCAAATATCATAAGTAAGGACATGGGAATCCGATGTCTGGAATTTCAGTTCTTGACAGGGGGCTTGATGGAGCCTCAGGTTCACTCTCGATTGTCCATAGAGGAGGCTCTCCAAGTAGGTATCATAGATGTCCTCATTGCCACGAGACTCAAAGATCAAAAATCATACAACCGAAATATAATATGTCCCCGTACCAAAAGAAAGCTGACGTATAAGGAAGCCTTAGAAAAAGCTGATTTCGATTTCCACACAGGACTTAAACTCTTAGAAGTGTCTGAACCCTTGATGACAGGAATTTCCAGCCTCTACTACTCTTCCTAATAGAAGATGTTTAAATAACTTTATGCAAGGGGCAATGCTGGCAGGCTCATGCCATCTGTTTACAGCTTGGTATTGACTAAAATACACAGTCTAGGAATTGTGCTTATTTCTTGAGGGCCAGAAATAGCTCACTACTTAGACAATAATTTTTTAATTGAAAATAACAGATTTAATGCCCTTAAACTGGTTCCATCTAGCTTGGGAATAGCTTTTTGAATCTTACCCACACTAAAATAAATGCGTTTTACCTGGACTATGGGATATGTGTGATGTGTTTGAGCATGTTCATAGCAGCATTTCTTCAGACTTGCCTGGTGTTCACAATGTAAATGATACATTGCACTCTCTGAAAGAGCACTTGACAAAGCACCACAGAATCTAAGACATGGAAATTCATTCCCCACCCTTCCGGCTGCAGTGTGTGAGATTGCTTTGGAAACAGAAGAAGTTTTGCATTTTCTTTTGTGTAGTGACCTTTCCATATTAAAATGTTCCCCCTAATCTGTCATTCCTAGTTGAGACTTTGGAATTAAAAGCTAATATTATGAATATGTTGTCAGAGGAGCGGGGAGGATTTTCTGCATTCTGTGTGTTTTTCATCCATGTATGGATTCTCCATTCTCTCAGCTTTCCATTGTTGGATACCTTTCTGTTAAAGAGGACTGAGATTGTAATGCTAATGCAAAGGCAGCAAAGCAAAAATCTAGTGCCTCATGAATAAATTTTTTTTTGTTGTTGTTATATTGATGTAGCAGCTGGGAGGATAGACCAGTGATTAAAGAATGTTTGTCACAGCTTTCTTTGCTACCGTAAACATTTTGGAAGTACATCTGCTATGCAACATAGTTAAGTGAATGAATAAAATACTCCGTAACCTGTGTGTGATGAGCAAATGTTTTTACATTCTTGTTTTCAGTGGAGAGGTTAGTTTAATAGCACAGTCATTTACTGGAATGTATGTCTTTTCTTACCACTCACACCTGTCAGAAGTCACTGGAAGAAGAAAAGAAAGAGCATGTCGAAAAAGCCAAAGAATTGCAGAAATGGGTATCAAATATCAGCAAGACATTGAGAGATGGAGAGAAGGCTGGAAAATCTCCCTTCTCTAAGCAAAAGGTATTCACAGAGGTTCTGGCTTCAAAATAATTGTGGGTAGAACTTACTGAGCTGACATAGTATCTTGCACAGTGTTTAATTCTCTACCTTAATTACCCCTGTTTCTATAGGCAGCAATCATAAGAACAGAGAGGTTAGGTGACTTTCCCAAGGAATCACAGTTCGAATGTGTCTGATTTTAAAGCCTGAACTATACATTGGCTTTGCTAGTAGTAAACTAAGAGGTTGCACTGCTCTTCCTAAGGGTTAGATCTGCTTCCCAAGAACTGCTGAAGAACAGAGTTGTTCTGTTTTGTGTCCAGAGTGATTCATGCACTCCATGCCATGAAGATACACAGTCTCATTCTTCCAGACGTACACATAACAAGTTCAAAAGCAGTAAAAATAGCAACTAGTATATTAACATTTTTTAGTATTAACATTAGTTGTGCTTTTCTGAATCTTCTATTTCATAGGGAAGGAAGTGTCCACAATTACTGGAAACTTTAGCTGCTTTTCTTTACCCAAGTAAATTCTTTAGGTGCATGAGCTATCTTTTGCACCCCTACTACTTGGCATTGGTTGGGTGGCTACAGCTGGGAGATGTCAGTGCTCCTTGATGCCTCTTAGACTGTACCACCTGAAGCCCTTAGGACATTGGTAATTAAGGAGCTGATTCTAGAAGTGTTGATACCCATGGTGGGAATTGCTGCTATATTTTTTAAAAATTTCCACCAAGATAAGCTTTTTACCTTGAGTAATACTCTTCCAGCCCTCCTACCCATCCCTGACATTTGGAAATATCCAGGACTATCACTTAATCTCAATATTGGGTGCATCGGCCAGGTCTGCCTCAGCACTCACTCGTGATCAGTTGAAGCAGTCACTACTGATATTATTGTAATGGAAGATATTGGTGTCTTGTTTAATTTTGCCTGATATAAGGCAGGTGTACATTATTTCGGGTTCAGTGTTAGAGAATTTCATTGACCCAAGTTGACTTGAAATACTCAGTTGAAATAAAGCTATTTTAGCTCATAGTCTTCCATAGTATATATTATGTAGCATAGAAGAGATGAGATGTTCAGAAGCATTTACATTTGGTGTTTTAAACCAAAACCTTCGAGATAATTTAATGCAAATATTTGTCATCTTCCCCTTTCTTATCAAAAATAGGAAGGCAATTAAAGTAGGCAATAAGATTTGGCAAAAAATTCCTTGGCACAAGAAGTTTCTTTTTAGAACCATGGATCATTTTCACATTCTGTAGTTTCAAGTTCTCCAAAGCATTACTAACTCAGCCCTAGTGTACATAAAGGTGACAAATACATTTTAATGTGGCTCATGGCCTTATATATAACTCTCTAAGAACACTTGATGGTCTTTGCATTAAAGGAAATTTAAGTAATTGAATGTATGTAGTAAGTATGTCCACCAGAATTCCATAAGGCCTCATGGTTACCTGTAACCATGATAAATTGACTCTTAAGTAGGATACACAGGGGTGGAGGCAAATATATCTTTCATGGGCCTATAATTTCTCTCATTTCTGCTCATTTAAAAGAAGGACAATTGCTGAATGTATTCAGAAGTGATACACTGAGAGATTAGGAGAAAGTGTTTTTCCCCAACTTGCTTTTCCCCAAACAAATCAATTATACTGCTCTGACTGCCACAGGTGACTTTTTATAAGAGAAGACCTTTCCATCAAAAATTATTTAATCTTGATCTGCAGACATACTGAATAATATTTTTACCATGATTTTTTCAAAGAGAGCCTTGTAGTTAGGAGCTTGGGGGAAGAAATTCTGAAGATGGTGTTCCACATTCACAAATCTTTCTGAGAACCATGATGTACAAGTATGACATTGGGTCAGTGAACCTCTGACCACCTCAGAGTTGTGGCCACTTTTATTCAACTTTGCACTGGACAGATGCAAGAACAATATAATATTATTCTCACCCCATGAAAGTGATGGTACTGAGAACAGAGAATAGTCCTTTCCTTAATTACACATTCTAAATGAAGTGCTCTTCCTACCCAGACCTGCGGACTCTTAAGAACTGATTTGTTATGGATTTGGGTCATCTGGAAGGTAGATCCATGACTTGGTCTTGATTGAAACTTGATTAGTTTTTAAACATTACTATTGTGTGGTCCTTTAGAGGGGAGTGTTTGAATGTGCCTTCTTTACCTTTCAGATTTCCAGTGAGGAAATATCAGCCAAGAAAGAACAGCTATCTGAAGCACTTCAAACCATGCAACTCTTTCTGGCTAAACATGGAGACAAGTATGTTGGTTTTCATTAGTGCCTTTATTCAAAGTAGGGACATGATCTTTAAAATGTTTGGCAAAAAAAGCCAGGCACAGTCATGCACACCTGTAATCCCAGCTAATTGGGAAGCTGAGGCAGGAGGATTGCAAATTTGAAGCCAACCTGGGCAATTTAGTAAGATCCTGTCTGAAAATGAAAAATAAAAAGGACTGAACATGTAGCTTAATGGCAAAGCACCCCTGGGTTCAATCCACAGAAGCTAAATCAATCAGTCAAATGTACAGCAAAACGGAAGTTGGTAAATTTTAATTGAGATTTAAAAAATGGAATTCAAATAAATCAGTTTACTTAATATCACAAAAAGTATAAAATAAGCAATATAGTTCATTGTTGCTTCTAATCTTTACCACAACTCTGAAATGTACCTGTTATTCCCATATATTATTGATAAGAAAATAAGCCAGAGAGGCTAATGATTAGTAGTTGGTGGTAGAGCTGAGATGCCAAGTCAAGTCTTAGTTCTAGGTAGCATTCTCTGAGACTACCTTTTGGAAAGTATGTGTCAATATGTTTTTTGTTTCCTGTCTTCACGTCTGGTCCTCCATTTTGCAACAAGGCACTTCATATATTTAAACTAATCAGGGAAGGAATCCACCCTGTCTGAAAGCCTTTTAGACACTCTTTAAGATTATTCTAGAAGAACTTCATATCATATCTTAGAGAATTAAGCTAATTTCTTGGTAAATTCCCTGTTTATTTATTCTTCAATTTAAGCAAGTTTCATCTTGAGAAACAGCACCTTACTGTCATTTTCCTTGTTGGGACTAAGAACAGTACGTTTCCCTTGTCAGATAACAGCAGTTATTCTGAAAGTTTACATGTTGGGGAGGTGCTGAAACATCAGTTCACACACCGTCCTTCATTGCCTTTCTCAGACAAGGGAAAGACCCCTAGATGTTTTTACCATCCTGAATTTCACATGCAGCTGGACCAAGGCCTGAGCAATGTATATGTGGGGCTACATTTCAAAATATGTAACAATGACATTGAACCTAGTACATAATTTTTACATTTTTGAAAGTTAGCATTACTCTTTTCATACTTTTTATTTTAGAATGACAGAAGAAGAAAGAAATAAATTGGAAAAACAAGTGAAAACTCTTCAAGAAGGTTATAATTTATTATTCAGTGGATCTCTGAAACAGGAATCACAAACCTCGGGCGATACAAAGGTAGAGGAGAAGGTAATACTTACTAACCATGAGGCTGTTTCAGGAAGCCTGTTTTTATTGCATGACTGCGGAAATAGATGTCAATAAAAAAGAAATTTGTATGTGGATGAACTACGAATGGATTTATTTGAGTGTTTGGAGATTTTAGTGTTATTAAATGCAGTCTTACTCATGCTGATCATCAGTTTCCATGACATCTTAATCTCTGCCTTGCATGGTGAAAGGAAAGAATCATTCATTTTTCTAACTCTTCTCTTTAAAATCCATTCTTCTACTGCTATATTAGGTGTTTTATTATAAAATGTGATGTTAAGGAAGAGCCTGTGGGTCATCTCTAAAGGTCTTTGGAGTTTGATTTTCAGAGATACCCATGAGGGTTATTTGAATATAGGAGGCCATACATTACTGTGAGGATGTGCTAGCATCTTCATAAAATCCAGCAGAAATGGCTTAAAATTTGTCTGATTCTTAATTTTTTAAATATGACTGTCAATATGCCCAATATTTAATATTCAAAAAAGTTATTTTTACATTTAATCCTGTTACTCCTGGAAATACTTTCCACATAATTTGTCACATTTTGAGGAGTATGTAACAAGTTTTCTGGTTCCTTAGTTTTTACTGTCTTTGAAGAAGCCTGTATGCTGTAAACATGAGTAGCATGGGGTTTGATGCTCTTTCGTGTCACTAGACTCTATTCTCACCCAAATGCAGAAAGCATGATTTGCCTTCTAGGTACATGTTCTGTTTTCTCTCTGTCTCCATCTACTCTGTTGTGTCCTAACTAACCTTGTTAATGTACATGATATCAAGTTTTCAATTCACAGATGCATGTTGTTTTTAAAGCTTTTATCACATCCTGTGCTGTTGAATAGATCACTGACATAGATCACTTGTGCATTTGAGCTGCCTAACATTCACAGAATTGCTGCGCCTTGGTAAGTAGAGGATATTTTGATGAAGTGTATTATTAAAAAAAAAAAAGCAAAAAACAAACTAAGTTGCATAAAACTCTCCCTGCTGTTATAAACAGACTGACCTGAGATTTTTTACTTTACCTTTCAGCTGGATAAAGTGATTGCAGGCACGGTTGATCAGACAACTGGAGAAGTCCTTTCGGTCTTTCAGGCCGTTTTAAGAGGCCTCATTGACTATGACACAGGAGTCAGGTTGCTTGAGATGCAACTGATGATTTCTGGTCTAATTTCACCAGAGTTAAGAAGGTGCTTTGATCTCAAAGATGCCAAAAGACATGGCCTTATTGATGAACAAATTTTGTGCCAACTCCAAGAGCTAAATAAAGCTAAGGAGATGATTTCTGCTGTGCCATCTACCACAATTCCTGTGCTGGATGCTCTGGCTCAAGGCGTGATATCAGAATCCATGGCTGTCAAAGTTCTTGAGATACTGCTTTCCACAGGCTTTCTGGTTGTTCCAGCCACAGGAGAACAGTTGACCCTACACAAAGCATTCCAGCAGAACTTGATTTCCTCAGCATTATTTTCTAAAGTTCTAGAAAGGCAAAATATGTGCAGGGACCTTATTGACCCCTGCACCTCTGAGAAGGTGTCTTTAGTAGATATGGTACAAAGAAGTGTTTTACAAGAGAGTACTGGGATGTGGCTTCTACCTGTGAGACCACAAGAAGGGGGCAGAATAACATTAAAATGTGGAAGAAGCATAAGTATTTTAAGAGCGGCTCATGAAGGTCTCATAGACCGTGAAACCATGTTTAGGTTACTGGGTGCTCAGCTTCTGTCTGGTGGTCTAGTCAATTGTAACTCTGGTCAAAAACTGACTGTTGAAGAAGCCATGGCAGAAGGCGTGATTGACAGAGACACTGCCCACAGTATTCTCACCTATCAGGTTCAAACAGGTGGAATCATCCACTCTAATCCTGCTAAACGCCTGACAGTGGACGAGGCGGTCCAGTGTGATCTGATAACTTCCAGCAGTGCTCTTTTGGTTTTAGAAGCTCAGCGAGGCTATGTTGGACTCATTTGGCCCCACTCTGGTGAAATATTCCCTACATCTTCTTCCTTGCAGCAAGAGTTGATAACTAATGAATTGGCCTACAAAATACTGAATGGCAGGCAGAAAA
This sequence comes from Glaucomys volans, assembly GCA_020662805.1. Lineage (NCBI taxonomy): Eukaryota > Metazoa > Chordata > Mammalia > Rodentia > Sciuridae > Glaucomys > Glaucomys volans. The sequence goes on along the minus strand of JAJEJO010000706.1, from coordinate 248,105 downwards.
TAGCTGCTCTTTATATTCCAGAAAGTTCTCAAGTCATTGGTCTGGATGTTGCCAAGCAGCTAGGAATTATAGATAATAACACAGTATCAGTTTTAAAAAATATAACACTGCCAGATAAAATGCCTGATTTAGGAGATTTAGAGACATGTAAAAATGCCAGAAGATGGCTCTCTTTTTGTAAATTCCAGCCATCTACAGTTCAGGATTACAGGCAAGAAGAGGATGTATTTGATGGACAAGAGCCAGTGGCAACTCAGAACTCAGAACAAACTAAAAAGTTATTCCTATCTTACTTGATGGTAAATAGTTATATGGATGCCAACACAGGGCAGAGACTTTTGCTGTATGATGGAGACTTGGATGAGGCCGTTGGTATGCTTCTAGAAGGCTGCAGGGCAGAATTTGAGAAGGACACACCCACAGGAGAAAGTCCTGATGTCCTTAGCTTCCCTGGTGTATTTCTTAATAATGCTCCAAGAAAAGAAAAGGATGAATGTACAACTCCGCTAGCTAGTGGTAATAAATGTCATTGCACTGAACTTGAACATGAACAGAATCTTGAAAATAGAGAGGGTGTCTCAGATGAAGACTTGCATGAAATTGGAAATAATGTTATCAGTAGTGAAGCTTACCAGTCAGACAACCTGGCAACTACAATAGCAATTGATAATAAAGTTAACAGTTCATCCAGTGTATATGTTCCAAATCCCTTATCATATTTGACACAAACTCAACTTGCAGAATCTAGCATGCTTAGACTTGGCTCTGAAAACAATAAATGTGAAAGTCAAAGTCAACTTAAAACAAACGAACATGCAGATGAAAACAGTCATTCTAAAAACATTCAAAACTCTACAGGTGATTTGATAACAAGTCCTACCATAACATTAAAAACTGATAGACTGTATGATCTGAATGAAACAAAGGAGGATCACATAAGTAAGGATGCATCTGTCTTTGACTATTCCCCCAGACTAAGTGCCTTATTAAGTCATGATAAATTGAGGCACAGTCAGGGAGGTTTAAATAATGTACACACCCCAGAGAGCAATGGAAATAAATATGAAGCCTCTCCATTGTCATTCAATGACCAAAGCATGTTATCAGATCAGAGAAAGGGAGAAAAATTTCAAGACCAATTTCTGGGAATTGCAGCTATTAACATCAGTTTACAGGAAGAACACTGTGAACAAAAATCTTTAAATATTGGCAATAGTACCTCTCAACTCCAATATCACAATGATAAATATGTGTCACATACTTCTAGGGAGAATGAAAAATTGCCTGGTGCTTCTCAGCTGAAGGCTGAAGAGGAACAAAATGAGTATGAAGTGGAAGAGGACTCCTTTGCCATGCTTCCAGGGGATGATGCTGATAATGCCAGCCCATCTCTCGGCGGTGAACTGTGGCATGAAGAAATCGCCAGTGCCGGTGACTATGAAACATCGCTGCTGGATGCACAGCAGAGTGACACAGGAACAGATACTGATAGTGATGATGACTTTTATGACACCCCTTTGTTTGAAGATGATGACCATGATTCTCTGCTTCTTGAAGGCGATGACCGTGATTGTCTGCAACCAGAGGACTATGACACACTGCAAGAGGAAACTGATGGGACAGCACCTCCTGGTGACGTTTTTTATGATGTTCCAAAAGAGAATGAAGATTCTGTGATTCCCCAGGGCGCACTAATTGATAGCTTAAATGTGAGGGGTAGAGCTCAGTGTCTGCAGGATTTTCTTGTAGATATTGAGAAAGCTGAATTAGATTCTGGTGAGAGAAAACATTTAAGATCCTCTGGCTCAGAAATGACTGTATCAGAAAGAGGCCCCACAAATGACCTTGAAGGTGATAAGTGCGACTCATTAACTGATTATGAAACTGTGGGAAAGGAAGAGAGCTTAAAATTTGATGGCAGTGGCAGTTGGAGAGGAAGAAAAGAAGAGTATGTAACTGGACAAGAATTTGAATCTGATACTGATCATTTAGATTCTGTGCAAAGTGAAGAAAGTTATGGAGATTATATATATGAGAGTAATGATCAGGATGATGACAACAGTGATGACCGTGGTGATGATGATCTTGGTGATGAGGAAGGAGGAGAAGTGGCAGATGAGAATGGAAGACCAGTGTGCCAACATAAGGCAGAAGATAGACAGTTTTGTCTCACTGCTGGAAAGGAAAACAGTGATGAAAATCAAAATATTCATAAAATGATTTTCTTGGATAAAATGCACAATTGTAGTTCTTTACAAAAACAGCAGAGTGCAAGTGTTCTACGGCTAGAATCAGCTGGTAAGTGCAGCATAGTTACTGATAGAGATAGCCTTCCAGAACGTATAACTGAGGCTGTTGGAAAAAGCAAAGAAAATCTGTTGAGTCATGAGATGGCACTTAAAGATTTATTGCTGCCTGTCACTAAAGATAGTGAATCAGAAAAAACCTTAGGCCCTGAAGGTGTTTCACAGAATAACATCAGTTCAGCTTCTGAATTTGAGAGCAGTCCATTGAACACAAAGGTCCAGTTGATTCAAGGACCAGAATCTGCAGACTCTGTGAAAGATGAAGATAAATATCTTGAGAGTGTCATACCTAAAGGTGATTCATCTTATGATAAAATCATTTGTTCTGAGCCTGAGTTAACAGGAAAACCTGTGGAAGGCCAGATGTCATCCGTAGTCTCTGTGATGGACAGAGATCACCAAGGAAATGGAAGAGACCCAACTAAAGGGAGAGATGGCAAAAACAATATACAAACAGAGGATGAGACTTCAATTCAGAAAATGTGCTCAGGACAAGGAGAAGTACTTATAGAAGAAGAAAGTAAATATCTCAAACATTTGCCTAATAAAGGAGAGAACCTCAAGCTAGACAAGAGTCAGTTTCCGTTGCCACACATCACAAACAATGAAGAACTTAATCAGAAGGGAAGCCTGAGAAAAGCAAGTGTACCTTTTAAAGATGAATCAAAGGGTACACAAAAAATGGTTAGTCAAAGTCCAGTTCAATTTGAGGATCTTGAAGAAATATTTGACATGTCAGTTTCCAGAGTGAGCAGTGGGAACGTTTCTTCACACATGACATTGACTGAAGGGAATACCAGCATCAAGGAAGATTCATCCACTGGTGGACCTGAGAAAGAACTTGAGTTGTTTACTTCTTTAAAACATTGTGCTAAAAACCTAAAAGCAAAAGATATGTTGAAACCAAATGAAGACAACCCAAGCCATGGCTTAATAGTTGCCCCTCCCTTGAAAGAAGAATCACAGGTAGGAAATAACAATGTGAAAGAGAAATCCACTACCACACCAGAAGACTGGCCTCTAAATGAGACAGTTCAGCAAAACCATCTTTGTACGAAAGTAAATATCTCAGAAGGAGCAACACAAATTCCTCAGTTCATACCAGAAAATAGCATAACCACACTTTCAGTCCTACCTCTTAAAAATGTGGAAGACCTTGAGAAAAATAAAGATTTTATACAGTCGGAAGTCTATATGAATGGAATAAAAAATAATAACTCTAGTATCACTTTAGAAACTGACTACTCATTCTTAGAAATTAATGATAAGAAAGAAATAGTTGAGAAACAGTCACCAAAAGAACAAACCTCATCTCTAGGACCCCCAAAAAAGGAAGTTCAGATTCCTGATTTATCTCCAGTACTTGTGGAGGACATAAAGGATATCTTAAAAAGCAGATTGAAAGAAGGCCATATGAATCGAGACCCTTCAACTTGTGTAGACACTAAAATTTTAATTCAAAACTTAATTAAAAGGGTTAGTTCATCACAGTTGGTAAATGAAACATCTGGTGTACCCAGTGACTCTAAAATCGATGACCACAATGGAGTGTGCTCCACAAGCAACTCATCAGAACTGAAGGCAGAAAGGAGAGATGATGCTTTCTGTATTGCACATCTGAAGTCTGAACTTCTCCTTGATGTCCTACAAAATCAACAGAACCAGAAAGTCACAGGAGTATTTGAGTTGATGAGAGATTTAACTCAGATGGATTGTGACCTAGAGAAGAGAGAGATTTCATCTAGAGTACTTCCACTGCAACTTGAACAGATTTTCTGCAAGTTGCTTGCTGATGGATATTCAGAAAAAGGAGAACAGATGGGAGACTTGAATCCCAAAACAAGTACTTCTCGTGAGATCGTGGAAGAAAAGCCACACGTTCTTGATTATCTTAAACACAAAGAAGGAAATCTCTGTTCCCTTACCTTACAAAGTACAAAAGAAATTGGAATGGAAAACTCTGCTGGGTGTACTTCAGCATTACCAAGAGATGGGAAGCTTGAGCAGCTCTGTGGTGATTTCCCAAGCCACTTGGAATGTATTTCTGGGTCAAAAGAAATGACTTCTGGGGATAGCTCAGTGGAACAAGTAAGTCAGTTTCTATGTTTCATATGGAAGTACCTGCATGAAACATTTGGGAATAATCCCATATGTTGTATTTGCTTTAAAAATCTGCAGAGGATATTGAATCAAGATGTCCAAATTTGTTTTTTTAGTTTTCCAGTGAGTTGCAGCAGTGTTTACAGCACACTGAAAAAATGCACGAGTATTTAGCTTTGCTTCAAGATATGAAGCCCCCAATAGACAACCAGGATTCTGTAGATAACAATCTAGAAGCTTTAAAGAATCAACTGAAACAGTTAGAGGTAAGAATTGTCTGCTGCTTAGTTAGTCAGCTTTATGTTACTCTAACACATACCTGAAATAACCAACTCATAAAGAGAAAAGGTTTATTTGGGCTCCTACTTTTGCAATTTCCAGTCTGTGGATCAGTTGCCCCTTTTGTTCTGAAGCCAGTGGAAAGGCAGTACATTGTGGTGGGGAGTATGTGGTAGAATACAACCACTTACTTTATGACTGGCGAGCAAAAGAAAGATAGATACTTGCTTTACCCTACTTTGTCCTATTCTCCCAGATATGGAACACCTTTAAAAACTTATGCACAGTATATAATATTATATACATAATAATTACATAATATATAATAATTATGTATATAACATTATATATATAATTAATGCTAATTAGAAGAATACAATTGTATTATACAATAATTATGATACTAATTAACATAATAGATGTAAGCTCTGGATTATGATTTCCAATCTGTTTTAATGCACCTATGTCAATTTCGTTGAACTATTTACCAAATTGAAAACTTAGAACTTAATGGGTTAAGATAAGAACATACAAGCCCCTTTAAGGCATATCTGTGGTGACACGAAGACCTCCCACTAGATCCCACCTCTGAAAGTTTCTACTACTTCCCAAAGCACCAAGCTGGGGCACCCAGACATGAACATCCCAGATCCAAACTCCAGCAACTACCTATTTCTGGATGGTATCAGCTGATGTTAGATTTTGAGAAAGCAAACCCTTTTATGTTTATGTTTGTGTCTTTCACTAAACAGTAATCAGAACTGGGACATATTTCTTTGCAGACATTTGAACTGGGATTGGCTCCAATTGCTGTGTTTTTAAGAAAAGATATGAAGTTGGCAGAAGAGTTCTTGAAGTCTCTTCCCAGTAACTTCCCCAGAAGACATCTTGAGGAGCTGAGCATGAGCCACCAGAGCTTGCAGGCTGCCCTCTCTTCCCTTGGCAGTGTGTCTTCAGAAAGAATGAAGCATGTCATGCTTGCAGTGGACTCTGAAATGGTAAGTGTGAAAGCAGCAAATTTTTAATGAAATTTGGGTGTTTGAGAATTTAGTCGCAAGATGAAGTATTTTTAGAGTGTTAAGTCCTTAGAAAAGAATCCCTGTGTGTAGAATTCAGAAATTTTAGAGACAGAAATGAATGCACAACTTTATTTTCCAGTCTAAACTAGCAGTTTCCCATGAAGAATTTCTGCATAAACTTCAGTCTTTCTCAGATTGGATATCAGAGAAGAGCAAATCTGTGAAGGATATTGAGAATGTGACCGATCAGGATCCTAAGCATGTAAAGAAAAGTTTGGAGTTTCTTAAGGCAAGTACCAGAATTAAGGTGACAAAGCACATTTTAAAACCTATGGATTTATATAGGAAGTATTTTAAAAAATGACTCCCCTAAGAAAAAAGGAATTCTTTCCTTTCTTTGTCTCTAAGAGACATGTCTTCATAGTTGACACAACCATAATGTAATCACAACTTTATGGTTGCTATTCTGATGCTGTCACAAATGCCTTATCAAACTCTGACTATCGCTGACATACTGAGATTTGTATATATGTGTATGTTTATGTATTAATCATATAAATTCAAAATAGTTATAAATTATACATAGTAGTATAAATAGTTTTTATAAGATAGTCAGTTTTGGCATGATTTTTTATTTCCAGGTTCTTAGTTTGAACAACATGCCCCGTGAACATGGTGAGACTCCTTGCCTCAGAATCAGAAAACTGAAATTCTGGCCCATTTAATTCATTTTTCAAATTCCCTGGAATCTTGTTTATGTGTTACCACAATTAAATAGATGCTATAAATATTAGGGACTAATATTTAATGTCATTATTTCTCTTAAGTATTAAAAGTGTATCTAAATTGGATCTTTTTCTTTTGGCAGAATTTAAATGTGATGTGGCAGAGTAAGATAAAATATTCCTGGAGGGTTTATTATCTTATATAATATTAACTACCATCATATTTAAATAATTAATTGTCATATGTTACTAGATGATGAATAATGAAAACAATGTCATTAAACCTTTGAATACTGATAAAAGGAGCATGTTTGAAAAGTCAGTTTTATTGTTAATATAAACCTTATCATGGCTTTATTCTCTCTTGGTAACTTATATTACTTTGTTCACAGAATGTGTTAAAAGATCTTGGACATACCAAAATGCAGCTGGAGACTACTGCCTTTGATGTGCAGTTCTTCATTTCTGAATATGCACAAGATCTGTCCCCCAACCAAAGCAGACAACTGCTGAGGCTCTTAAATACAACTCAGAAGTGTTTTCTTGATGTACAGGAATCAGCAACTACCCACATGCAACGTTTAGAGACTCAGTTACAGCTAGAACAAGATCTTGATGATCAGAAGGTTTGCCTTTGTAGAGTTGGAATTCTTTGTTTTGACCTCAGTGTGAAACCTTAATATAGATAGCAAGGATTATAGCATTGGTAGAAAAGATTTTCTGAACAGGTGTTAATGGACAGGACACAATGTAGAGATCCTGCAGTGTATAACATATTGTTTTTCATAACGATCCATAATTTAGCTTAGATTCCCTGACACTACTTTTAGTAGGTGAGATTCTTTATTTCCCCACCAAGAATAGGAAATACAGATGCACCCAGAAATGTCAAGGGATAAATTGATGAACCTATGGCAAAAGAGGAATAGGAGTATCTTTTTCTTCTGGGAAGTGATATGGTAGCTCTGATTGTGGGCTCTGGGGGCAAATGGCCTGAGTTTGCATGACAGCTGCCCTACTCACTCATTGTGTGAGTGAGGGAAAGTCATTTAACCTCAGTTTTCTAATGGGTGAATTGAAAATAATAATAGTGTTTATCTGGTAGCATTATGAACAGTGACAAAAGATTATACATAAAACACTTAGTACTGGTCTAGCTTGTGGTAGGCTTTTACTAAACATGAAATGTTATACTCTGACTATAAGATGAATAATTAGTGTATAAATAATAGGAGCATGAAAGATGCAAGTATTAGTTTTGACTTATTAATCTTTTAGAAGATTAAATGAGTTGTACTAGAGTGTTATATCTAATAGCAATAATGAGCAAAATTTGGGAGTGCAATTAGACGTATTGATTAAGTAAAAAATATTGCATGCAATTTTTTAAATTATTTCTTGAAGCACCCAGACATTGTCTCTAGCATGATAACCTATGATAACCTATATATATACATACTCATCAGATATTTTGACTGACAAATCACGACTAACTTCTCTTTTGGTGTCCTTTTGCAGAATTAATTATGTGTGTCCCAGGTCTCAAGAGCTTAAGAAAATGGGATGTTTCTTCCTGTCGGTCAGAAGTTCCATCTCTTACACATATGCATGGCCAGTATTCTGTTGAGCAATTTCATCCATACATGATCTCTTTCCTTGTATATGGGACATGCTTGTTCTTTCTGTGTCACTTGCTCAGTGTGTTCCCCACTGCTATCATGTTTACAGCATACTTACAAAAGCCTAGTAGAGGAACTTTGAAAAGTGTGTTCTAATGAGAAATATCACATAACAATTTTGAACGCACATTGAGAGGGTTTTGGGTTTTCTCCACTTCAGATTGTGGCAGAGCGTCAACAGGAGTACAAAGAGAAACTGCAAGGGATATGTGATCTCCTTACCCAGACTGAGAACCGCCTCATAGGTCACCAAGAAGCCTTTGTGATTGGAGATGGCACCGTTGAGTTGAAGAAGTACCAATCCAAGCAAGAGGTAGAATTTGGTTTTGTATCAGCAGCTCTGTGTTCATGTTAGGTTTGATTACTATCATTTGGAAGAGGCAGTAAGGGTAGTTGAAAAACACCAAAAGTTTTAGATTTTTCAGAATCAAGGCATACCTAGAGGCTCTGGGCCTGGGCTTTAAATTTTATACCAAAAGTTAGATTTCTAATTTGAAGCAGGCCAGGTAATTTTCTTGACTCTTTTGATAAGGTATTGGATGGAAGGAGATATAAAGGAGCTTTGTTGATGGAAATAGCTTGAATGGTAAATTAAAATTTGAATCCACTTATGATTAGACTTCCTACTTGCAGACCAGGAGAAATTAGTTTGGGGCTTTTGGTTTTTTGTTTGTTTTCACTTTCTTAACTGCCCCTTCTTCCTCCCATTTTTCTCTGTCATTTGTTCCCTTTTATAGAAGGACAATGAAAAAAATTAAAAACATAGGATATCTTTATTTTGGTATCAGGATAAAGAATATCCTCACTAACTAGATAGCTACTGATTCAGATTCCAGACTATACATATTGTTAGCTTCATAACTTAATGTCTCTGAGTCTTGGTTTGTTCATGAGTTATATTTTTGTTAGTACATTATTATAAGAGTTAAGTAAATATTCTGAATTAAGTCCTGAGCACGTGTCACACAGTAATGACTAAATAAATAGGATCTCTTTCAGTTCAGATACTTCTCAGAAAAATTTAGGAGGCTTAAGGGATGGAGAAAAATAATATTAAAATTCAAACATAGTATAATATAGAGAATTAAAATGTACAATAGAGGAAAAGTTACATAGAAAGTTTCCTCTGTCGAGGCAAGAGAAAACTACTGAGAAAAGATCTTAATTTTGAGCTTCCTGGCAGCCAGGGTGAAGAAGTAAACATTATATAGTATTTATAAAGTCTGATGTTTGGAAGAAGGAGGTATCCTAGTTCACTGGGGGAACTATTTTCTTTTTATCCTGAGCAATACATATAAATATATTTTTAAAAATTTTTGGCAACAGAATAAATATTACCATGTATTTACAAGCTTTGTATGTATACTTATAAAAAAACAGTGTATGCAAATTTGCATGTATACCAACTACTTAATTGTTTTCAGTATTTCACAAACTACTTTCTTTTGTTAAGCCTAAAAATCTCATGCTTTTATTCTTTTGAGATTTCAAATTATATTAAATTTTGTGCCTGTTATAAACCAATTCAAATTAACATCTTCAAATGTGTGACAGATACCATTGCCCTGTGTACATGCATGAAAGCACAGATGGTGTGACTCTACTTTGTGTACAACCAGTGAAACAATAGCTGTACTCCATTTGTGTTCAATGAATCAATAAGTAAATTAAAAAAAAAAACAAAATGCATTTTCAAAGTACATGTGCTAGAATCTCTGCTTTCACCTCTGAGAATTACAACTCTATAAGAGTAAAGCAGATAATAATGTAAGAAAATATTTTTTCTTTTGTGTTATAAGGAGTTGCAGAAAGATATGCAGGGAAGTGCACAGGCATTGGCTGAAATAGTGAAAAACACAGAGAACTTCTTAAAAGAGAATGGCGAAAAGTTGTCACAAGAAGATAAGACTTTGATAGAACAGAAACTTAATGAAGCGAAGATAAAGTGTGAGCAGCTGAACTTAAAAGCAGAACAGTCGAAAAAGGAGCTGGATAAAGTTGTGAAGTCGGCAATCAAGGAAGAAACTGAAAAGGTCCTTATTCAATGTGTGGTTCACTATTGCTTTGTTAAAAATGATTAGGTTGCAGCTACCTGATTTTATTTAGTGATATTGGGTGGGAGTGAGCAGTAAGTAGCACCAAATACTGGAATTCTGGGTGTCCAGGTTTGTGATTGACCAGATACGAAAGAAGCCTTGGAAAGTTTTCTGGCTTTGCTTTACTTCTTACATTTGAGTGGGCTGTGAGACTCTGGACTTGTGGAGAGTGTGATCCTTCATCAGCTGTACTTAAAATTTTGGAATGTATTTGTAAGAGCAGCGAGGACTTCAGAGCAACTGCCCGTTGCTTTAAGGTTTAATTTCAGTGTGTAAGTTTTCACTGCCAATTTTTATAATTTAAAATTATCTAAATGTTTACTCTGAGGATGTCTTAAAACTGTGCCTTGGCATTCATTATACCCATGTGAACCTTCCCTGCCCAGGTTGCAGCTGCGAAACAGCTGGAAGAGAGCAAAACCAAAATAGAAAACCTTTTGGACTGGTTGTCAAATGTCGACAAAGATTCAGAAAAGGAAGGGGCAAAACACAAGCAGGTCATTGAGCAGAACGGGACCCATTTTCAAGAAGGAGATGGCAGGTCGTCGATGGGAGAAGAGGATGAAGTCAATGGTAACCTGCTGGAAACTGACTTTGATGGGCATGTTGGGGCCACTGAGGAGAATCTGAACCAGCAGTACCAGAAAGTGAAGGTGTGTTGTTTTAAACATAGTGGTATCATCAGATTCTGTTTCCGGGTCAGTAAAAATAGAAATGACTTAGCACATATACAGACTTGATGACTGCAGAGAGGGGATTCCATTATTATCCCTATGTTAAATATGAACCACATGAGTTCTAGACAAGTCAGAAAAGAATAAAGAGAGCTCATTAGTAACAGCAATCTTGGCATAAGTAAAGCCATAGTATAAGAAAGGAACAGAGCCCGTGGTAATAGTTAACATTCACGGAACAATTACAATAGGCCAGGCACTCTTCACTCTTTCTGCCTTGCCTCATTTAGCCCTCCCAGTTACTCTACAAGGTTTTTATTTTCATGTTACAGGAGAACTGTGACTTACAGAGCTCAAGTAGCTTACCCAAGTTACACATTTAGTAAGGGAGAGAGTTTGGATTAAAATTCAGCCGTGTGCTCAGTCACTTGGCTGGATTCAAATCCATGTTTGTAGACTGGCTTGAGCTCACTTGTTTCCTTTCTGAGGTCAGCTCATCTAGACAGTACATTGTTGTTATAAGAGATTTTTTTAAAAGCCCTTCAAAAAATTCCCTGAATGGTGGGAATTAAAGCTAGGATGAATGTCTACCACAGGACCATGGCAACTTTTGAAGAGCCATTCTTGTCACATAATGGATGATCTGATCTCCGTGTTGCCTTTGGTCATAGGATAACTGGACCCAGCATGTGTTAGGCTCTGCAGGTGTGGTCTTGGTATGGCTTGCATGTATTCCTCACAGTAAACCTGTGCTGTACAAAGGTTATTATCTCTGTTCCGCAGGCCGGAAACTGAAGTCCAGTAATGCTAAGTCACTCCAGTATTCTCTTTTGTTGTATCTGCTCCTTTTACTTCTATTGGGCTTCCCTGTATGTCATTCTTGTTTAATTATTCTGAAACTGTTTTTATAATTTTAAAATTGCAAGTTATTTTTTCCTAATTAAATGTTTTATCAGGATCATTCCCTAATTAAAATTATTTACTCAATAATGAGGTAAAGACTTAGCAGTCCTTCCTGGGTGACTGAGAAGGAGCAATGAATAAAATGTGATTTGATTATACCTGCTTCCTTTAGAATTGGCATAGAAATTTATTACATTTTCCCCCAATGTCTCAAAAAATTTGTTCTGTGTGATTAGTATGTAAGTACTTATTAGAGAAGTATGGAAATTTTCTTAAAAATAAGATAAGGGAGATCAAAATACAACTTTGCTATTCTGAAATTCATCAAAGGAGAATATTGTATGGCTCGAGAAAGGAGGCAAGAAGCAAGTTGGAGCCCTTTGTCACTGATACCTGTCAGGCCTGAGGCCACAGGGAGCTCCAGACAACTTTAAAGTTATGGTCAATTTGTTTTCACGTAGGCCCAACACGAAAAGATTGTCTCTCAGCACCAAGCAGTCATCATAGCCACGCAGTCTGCACAAGCCTTGCTCGAAAAACAGGGCCACTATCTCTCTCCTGAGGAAAAAGAGAAACTGCAAAAGAACATGAAGGAACTGAAGACACATTATGAAACTGCACTGGCTGAGTCGGAGAAGAAAATGAAGTTAACACACTCTCTGCAGGAAGAGTTAGAGAAGTTTGATGCTGATTACAGTGAGTTTGAGCACTGGCTCCAGCAGTCAGAGCAAGAGCTTGAAAACCTGGAGGCAGGTGCAGATGACTTCAGCGGCTTAATGGCCAAGTTGAAAAGGCAGAAGAGTTTCTCAGAAGACGTTATTTCTCACAAAGGTGACCTGAGGTACATCACAATTTCTGGAAACAGGGTGTTAGAAGCTGCCAAATCTTGCAGCAAGAGAGATGGAGGCAAGGTCGGCAAGGACAACATTGACACTTCTTCAACCTACAGAGAAGTCCAGAACAAATTGGATCATGCTACTGATCGTTTCAGGTCTCTCTACTCTAAGGTAATTTTTTAATTATTATTATTTTTTAGGGGAAAGATCAATCTGTGATTATAGTTTTCACTCTGTCCTCATAACTTCTATTTTGGATTTAGAAGCAGGAAACTTAAAAAATGATTCAGGGGAAATCATAGTTTCAGTTTTACGTATGTGTTTTACTTCTGACAGATGTGTTTAAAGTTTAGGAGTTTAAAGTTGGTTTTGACAGTGATTTCCAGGAAGCAATAGCTCACCACTGTAATATCTGATATGACCACCAGATGGTGATGGCATGTAACTAAGCTAAAAGAGGGGCTCCTGGCCCCAAGCTTGGGAACTGCTTTCTTGTCAAATACAAGACTGTCCCACAGATAGATTTGTTGAGTATATTATTTGCATACTTAATTACTAACATACTGTTTTGCCCTTTTTTTTTTTTTTTTACATCTCTAAGCAAATAATATAATTTAAAAAAAAAAAAAAAAAAAACCAAAAACCCTAAGCACTATTTCTGTTTTCAGTGTTAGCTGCATAGACTTTCAAGGGGCATGAATGATTTGAAGAGTATCACTGACTCTTACTGTACACTATTTGTCCTCTTTGTGTCAATCAATCTTGTGCAACATTTGGAAATGATTTATTAAGCACCTTGTAAATCTTTTCATCAAATGCATGGTTTCTAAAACCCAGGGAATATGCCCTGGTAGATCTGCTGCTTCTGATGATTGATATCTTTATCCTTCATTTGAACTCACATAAATCTATAATTATTCCCCTCATTTTTAGGGTAGCTTTTTTACTTCTTTACATAGAGGAGAAAACCTCCACCACATAACTTTGGTTGAATTCCTTTTGTTTCCAAGTTACAGAGTTCATAGGTCCTAGAGTTATTTACACAGGAGAAAATAGTAAATTTTAATCTCTTGCCTTCTGTCTCTTGTTTTTTAGTGCAATATTCTTGGAAATAATCTTAAAGATCTGGTGGATAAATATCAACACTACGAAGATGCTTCATGTGGACTTCTTTCTGGGCTTGAGGCCTGTGAGGCGATAGCAAGCAAACATTTACTTGAACCTATTGCTGTGGACCCCAAAAATCTGCAGAGACAGTTAGAAGAGACCAAGGTAAGAAAGAAAAAAAGGAGAAAGAAAAAGAAATAATAGTTTCCCATGCTTTTGTGATGGTTTTACCTGGACTAGAAGAACTTAGGATGGGGAAAGTATGCTTCTGCCTCCAGAGGGAGCTGTGACTTTGATTCTCCACAGTCTCTCCCCACCCCACCAGGGGTTTTTTGACTGGTTTGTTGTCTGCATTCCACTACCCAGTCTCCCTGGATAAAACCCAGAATTGTCCAAGTCTCTTTGTGTCTTGTTCCTTTGTTTCCTCCTCCATTAGAATTAAATTCTGTGAGGACAGGTGTTTTGTTTTGTACATTGCTATGTTCCCAGTGCTTGGAATGTTACTTGGAACAAAGTAGGCACTCGATAAATATTTGTTCAAGATTGGACCAGTAGAAGGGAGGAAGGGATGTCACTGTAATATTCAGAGTTCTCAGGACCAGGACTGGGGTTTCTGTTGAGTATCCTTGTGATTCATAGAAATATAGGCTTCAATTTTTACTTAGCACAGTCCTCAAAAAGTCTACCTATGGGTTGGGGGATTGCTTAGAGGTAGAGCACTTGGCTAGCATGTGTAAGTCCCTTAATTCAATCCCTCGCACCACAAAAGCAAAGCAGACTGTCTCCCTGCCTCTTCAGAAATGCAAGTTTGATGTCATAATTGCATAATCATGGGACTCTCATTCAGACCCACAGTGTCAGAGGAAGCCTCTATTTTTAAAATTTAAAGCATATTTTAAAATTCTAAGGTAAGGAGAGATAATATTTTTAAAATATTTTACTCATTCAAAATGGCAATAATTTTGAGTTTGAAAGTTCTAGTTCATAAACTATTCAATGATTCCTTTTGCTGGGGGTAGCAGCAGCTTATTGCTAGTCTAGCTAGAAAGTAAAAGAAAATTTTACAGTAAGCTGCCTTTTAGAATATAACTGCATGTTCATTACAGTGTCCTAACCCACCATGGTGCCATTATCAAGGAAAACAAGTGCCCTACCAGTTAAGCTTAAAGTCAGATATTTCCCAGACTGGTGATTTCATAGCTAAGGTGAATGTGACAGATCAAGGCCAAGCAGAGATTGAGGTGGAAGTGAAGAATGAGAGCAGGGAGTAGCTTGAGGGCAGAGGGTGCTGCTTTCCTGGGCTGGAGTGTTCACCACACCTGATACAGGCATCAGGCAGATGTCCTGGGCCAGGAGGCTGTCCCCAGATTTATGCAGCCTGCCCCAGGGGTTGCTGCCTTCCTCACAGTATGCGTTTTCAGTCCTGATTTTTGTTTGGTTCCTAAGTTTTCAGTTCCCACTTGATTATGTGTTCAAGGACAGCATAAGTGCCAAGGGCAGAGGAGATGCTGTGACATTTAAGGCCATTGTTTTGATGAGAAATGCCAACAGTTTAAAATAACTAAGATTAGCTGGGCATGGTGGGGCATGCCTGAAATCCAAGCGACTTGGGAGGCTGAGTCAAGAGGATCGCGAGTTCAAAGCCAGCCTCAGCAACTTAGCGAGGCCCTAAGCAACTCACTGAGACCATGTCTCTAAATAAAATACAAAATAGGGCTGGGGATGTGGCTCAGTGGCCGAGTGTCCCTCG